>JABFEB020001166.1:0-10862 GCA_019775895.2 Stomatorhinus ivindoensis
GGGGGGAGTGCTTATAAAATGAGAGGTTTGGCTTCTGAAGTGGGCAAAACCAAATACGGCAGGAAATAAAGGTCAGCCATATAAAGATGCTATTCAATACCAGTATATACTGAAATTTAATAAGGGTGATGACATTTTCTCAAAAAAGAAAATCTTACTGAAACTCAGAGTTCTTGCCTATCACTGTTATTTAATAAAAAGTCATGATACATGACAACCTGAATGACAACCTGAATGTCGTGCTTCTTCTGCCGTTTGATTGTGGTGTTTAACTTCTGGAACTTTTGTTGTTTATAACTAAATGACAGGGTTGCCATGGTAATGCCTCTCCTCTGTGTATAGCAGTTAAGTCTGACACCTTAATCATCTGTTCCCCTTCTACCTGCTTATCCTGGTCAGATAGGGGGGGATCTGTTTTATCAGGGAAGAAAATTGTATTTGTAAAAACCGCAGCTATTGTGTAGCTATCAGAGCCTAAATCCATTTGACTTGCATGTGCAATAGTCATATCTAAACCTTCACAGTCGGGTGAAATCCTGTGACTTACAGCTCTGAGAGTGTAGTTATGACCAGTGGTTCTAGAAAGATCTGTCAACCCACACAGTCACAGTACAAAGATACACACGGGCCTTGAGTCCCCATATAGGTATCACTTACTAGAGGTAAACCAGTCAGTACCTGAAGAACAAAACAGGGTGCTAAACTACTGACTAACTAATACCAAAAATGTGTCTAGCAAAGGCGCTTGCCAAACTGCAGCCTGGCTCTTCCCTGATTGTTACTGATAAAGGGTTTTTTCCCTGCTTTATGGGACTACAATCCTGATTCTATGAGCCTATTATGAATTGTCCTAGCAGTGCACTTCACACCACTTAATGTTTCCCATTCCTTTTTAAGGTTACTTTAGGTCATCCTCCGATTTACAAGGCATCGCAGGATAAGTTGAGAGTCATCTCTGGGATTAGAAAGTCACTTCCTCCCTCTACCTGGCTGGTGTTTGGTTTTACTCAGTGTCTCCTGCTTCCCCTTGTTCTTGTGTACTGCTGTCTTAGAAACTTTGAGCCTGGAAGCAGCCTGCCTCTCTGTGTAGCCTTCCGCCAGTAGAACCAGGATTAGACCAGGATTTAAAAATGCATATTTGTTGAAAAATATAGAGTGGATTTTTTTCCACCGCTGTACAAAATTGTATTGCAAAATGTGGTTTAGCTTTCCATCCTCCCACAGTGACTGATGCTCAGGACCGCAGTTAATCTTCATTCGCTCTGTATTTCTCTCGCACACACTGTTTGTATCCACTTCTCATTTATGGTGAGTTGTACATCAGCCTATGAATACCAAAACCCAAATATTTTTGAATAAATAAATACAAGTATTTGGGATTCAATCTTTAAATCATTTTCTAAAAAAATCATTCTTGTGTGAAATGTTTCATACTTATGTATCGGACTTGTTATGAACTGCTGACTCTGATACAGAAAAGCACTCATTATCCAAACCATACGTGCACTAGGATTCAGTCCAGACTCCTGGGGATGAGCGGTGGATCCAAAGTGTGAGACTAAGATGTGTGTGAATGCGTGTGAATGTGTGTAAGCCACTGTCCTGTGATGGATTCTCATGGGAGTTTTACTTACACAAAATGTTCTGAGGGAAGAAGACATCTGATTGGTTGGTCTTGCTTCCTCGAATCGCTTGGACCCACCTCCTCTTCAATCTGATCGGTGCAGAAAGATTTTTCCTTGTGCCCTCAGAACATTTTTGTGCAAGTAAAACTCCCACAAGCCCAATGGTTATCTTGTGTTATGTCCTTTACTGAGGTTGTATGAGTGATAACAGGAGGATGAAGTGGTATTGATGTACAGCATAGAGAGATGACGTCTATGACTCACTGAAAAAAACACAAGTAAACAGATAAGCGGAACAACAGTCATGTATTTACAGCAGAGGAGTTTATAAAGATTAAAAGTCATAAAAATAATTGTCTGGTGTCAGTAAAGAGGTCCTCAGGGAAGTTTACTTGACAGTTAAATCTAAGTAAATTACAAAGCATCTATTCTTTAAAAGGAGCCAAAAACACAGGTGACTGTCAGAATCCAAGCTGAATTGAATACCATCATTATATAGCATGCAGTACTTTTGCTGAGCTCTGAGGCCAACACTCTGGGATCAATAAGTACGAACCCTTTCTACGTTCTAAATGATTACTGACAATCAAGACCAGCTTTAGTATCTTTTTCCTAAGACCACTTAATTAATGTATTTATACACCAACCTGTCTGTAGCTGTAGGTTCACCCAATCAGCATCAGTGATATTCTGACGCCGTCAAATTATGGATAGCACACTGCGACCATACTGTGGCACTGATATACATGCGGATCCAGCTCTGCTTATAATCCATCACCAGGCTCAGTGTGCAGAGAGTATTCTTAGTACAGTGTAGTGAGTATCCTTAGTACAGTGTAGTGAGTATACTTAGTACAGTGTAGTGAGTATCCTTAGTACAGTGTGTCCTCAGCACAGAGTTTCAGCACATCAGAGCAATATCAGGAGCTGAAATTTGACCATCACACCAATACATTGAGGCCTGTCACCACTAAAAAGCGAAAGGATTTTGTTTATACACGGGAATCATCCACCTGCCTGGACACAGAGAAATGTGTCTGTGGCAAAACTCGTCTGTATCGATAATAAAGGCTATGCTTCTAAATACCATGTCTATGGTAAAAATTCCATTTTCATCACAATGTCTGTGGGAATCCACCACGGTGTTGACCCCTGTATAATGTATCATACCAATTTTTCCTAATACAGTTCCACATTATACACCTTAAAAAAGCACTTTAAAATGCTTACTGAATACACACTGCCGCCACCTAAGACAGGTTCCTAAAATCTCTCAGGCTTCACAGCAACAATCTTTTCTGGTTTTTATAAGCTTGATGTTAATGAAAGCTGGTTAAGACACAATGAGGGAAAGAAACCAGCCTGGAATTAATCCACGAAACCACCTTCCATCAGATTAAAACACATTTAAAAGAATAGCACAATGAATTAAAAGTGCATGAGAAGCATCTTCAGTGCTACTGTACTCAGATTTAACAACCTGCTCTGTTCTCAAACATCCAAGATGTAAAGTGCATTAGTGGCCATGGATGACACGTGCTTACCTGTTCAACCACACACAGTGTAGGTGCGGGTAATAATGCATTTGTGCCAGTTTAGCTATTGGTGCTGAAGGGCTGAAAAATAAACCTTCACGTATCTGTGTTCTGATGCTGTGAATCCTCAAGCTGGACTCTGAGTGAGAACTGGGCTCAGCTGTGGAGGTTCTGCTTCAGTAATATACTTCATGGATCATCACAGCTGATGAATATCTGGTCGTGGTAGCTTCAGGGGTGGATGGTAGGTGAGTCCCTATGATCTTCTGGGCCGACCTCACAGCCCTCAGTATAATGTTCCTGTCCCGGAGTCCACCATACAACACCAAAGTACCACTGCTTAGAATGCTCTTCAGTGCCTGGTAAGTGCAGCCTTGTGCTTCCCCAACTCCCTGTCCCAGGAAGTGAAGGCGCTGACAGGCTTCTGATCCAGTGTTCATCCTGACAGGTTTCTGATCCAGTGTTCATCCGGACAGGTTTCTGATCCAGTGTTCATCCGGACAGGTTTCTGATCCAGTGTTCATCCGGACAGGCTTCTGATCCAGTGTTCATCCTGACAGGCTTCTGATCCAGTGTTCATCCTGACAGGCTTCTGATCCAGTGTTCATCCGGACAGGCTTCTGATCCAGTGTTCATCCTGACATGCTTCTGATCCCGTGTTCATCCGGACACGTTTCTGATCCAGTGTTCATCCGGACAGGCTTCTGATCCAGTGTTCATCCGGACAGGCTTCTGATCCAGTGTTCATCCGGACAGGCTTCTGATTCAGTGTTCATCCGGACAGGCTTCTGATCCAGTGTTCATCCGGACAGGCTTATGATCCAGTGTTCATCCTGACAGGCTTCTGATCCAGTGTTCATCCGGACAGGCTTCTGATCCAGTGTTCATCCTGCCTACCATGTGCAGTTGATGCTGCCAACACTTTCCACAGGACACCCATCACTGATGAGCACTCTGTGCCTCCGGCTGCCTTCCCTGCCATGTTTTATTGATGTTTGGGTTGAAGGTATTCTAGTAGCACCACTCCACCAGCCCCAATGCCTCACTCCTCTATGACTAGGTGATGAGGTCCCTTCTGATCCTGGTCACAAGGTCACAGGTGGAGAGTACAGCCTTGGGCTTAGGTAGCAGCCCAGAGGGCTACCCCATGTTGAGAACCAGAAGGAGCAAGGTTTTATTGCCAATACTTATCACCTGGTCTCTGTCCATCAGGAAATCCAGGATCCAATCGCAGATGGGGCTGCAGACGCCCAGTCCACTGGCTTGCCTGGCTTGACGGTGTTGAAGACTGAGCTGAAGTCAATGAAAACCGAATTCCATAAGTACTCGCCTTTCCATGTGTTCAAGGGTGGTAAAACTTCATTTGAGTAATACATTATTCATTGGGTAGTTTTCACATGTCCCATCATGCTCTTCCTAAGACACAAATACAAATGACAGCAAATTTCAGGGTCAGAGTGCAGGGTCAGTTAGCATCCAGCACCAATGGAGCAACTGGGGGTTAAGGGACTTACTGGAAGCCCCAATGGTGGCATCACACTGCCAGCCTTGGGATTTGAACCAGCACCCTTCTGATCACGAGCATAGAGTCTTAACCCATAAAGTCACACGCTGCCCCCTGGTGGCCATTCAGACATGACAGCATTGAGATTTTCAACAGGAGCACAACTGTAGTCCTCTTGACGCACGACGGGACACAGGACAGGGACCAAAAAAATGTTCATTGTGTCAGTGAAAATGGGGCCCCGCTGTGGCCCACATGTCTTCGGAGCACAGGAAGGAACGCGGCGCCACCGGGGCTGGCAGACCTCGCACGCTGTGACCTTGCTGCGAGTCCTGCCCGCATCCTGCTCTGACAGCTGCGGCACAGATTCCCAGCTTCGCTGGGAGCCTTTTGCGTCGGCTCCATATTCCATCCACAAACCATGCATAAAATTTATTCAGCACATCAGCTGACGTGATGTAAGACACCTCTTTCCTTTCTAGGTGGCGGCGGCCTGCAGGCCTTTCCAGGGACACACTGCGTCAGCACCCCCACACTGCAATTCAAACTGGTCTTTGTAATCCCTTTCTGCGTGTCTGATATCGCCGTCCCGGTCCTGACCCGCCTGGATCGCTCATGCGGAGCGGACAGCATCAAGCCATTCCTTTAGTTTCTTTATGCGATTGTTGAACTAGGGATTTTGGTTTAGAAATGCGCTTTGCGTAGGCGCATAAATATCCACATGGTGCATGCTGGTTAATGTTCATTGAGTCGGCGAACGTGTTCCAGGTTAAGTACTCCAGGCAGGCAGAGAATTACTTGCACTCCCCACCCCACAGGACGAAAGCTGTACGGATCTCTCCGCATGGGCAGAGGTTCTCAGCCCCGAGACAGAAATGCGAGCTGACCTGCTGAAGTTTTGCCAGCGGTGTATCAGTGATCCAGAGTGTTACCGGTGAAACAGCAGAACTTTCCGCAGATTTCAGTGGTTAAAGTCCCTCATCGTAGCCTTGGGATTCAACTCTCCCGTCTGAATATCACACTGTGCAGCTCGCTAATGGCTGCCTGGGCAACTGCCTGCGGCAAGACGTAAACAGCGGCAAGAAGAACAGACCTGAACTCCCGCTGCAGCTTCAAGCCACCAGCTACATGATGATTTCCAGTACCGTTGTGTCTCTACATCCGATGTTGCTGTTGAGAAAACACATGCCACACTCCTGTGCCTGTCAGTGGACGGCATCTTACACTGTAGCACAAATTTTGGGGGCTAGGTAGCCAAGTAGGGAACGTTTGAGTTCAGCCAAGTGTCTGTGAAGGTCAAAACACAAAAGTTTCCCACTTCTCTCTGGGATTTAATCTGCCAGTGAAGCTCATCCAACTTATTGTGTCAAAATCCACTCTCAAAAACGATTCCAAGTGTTCCTGTTCTTGTTACGCTTGTCGAATATTTAGTGTTCCTCCAGTGAAAAGGGAAGTGTGTACTTTAAAGGGTAGTAGATTAAACATATGAAGAAGTTAAAGAATACTTTCAAACCACAGGCATGGAAATACAATGAGAGGAGCTTTGGTTACGTCAAGAAAGTAAGCTGGTCACAGAAGGCACTAGCAAATAAATAAAAAAATATGATTAACTGGCCTGAAAGAAGACATATGACCTTTTATTTGTCTAAGGAGTATACAGTCATTTTATAGAAGGGGAAATAATGAGAGATTTATTTTATTTGACCTTGGACTGAGAATTATTTATACAATGTCACACATATTTGATTTGATTGATTTGATTTATAAAACCTCACCAAAAACATATGTCATAAACAGCCCATGCCAACAGGTGCTGGTTCCTGCAGAGGTACAGGGACACCTTCTGCACAGCCTGAAACTCTCTCATACACATTTAGATGACTGCCTGAATGTAAACAGTAGAAGATACATGTAGATCCATTGAAGACTCAGCAAGCCTTTTAAACCATACTTACATATTCCTTTCCTCTTTCTTCCAAATAATCATGGGTCACAGCTACAGAAATATGAAACGGAAGCACAGATCCTCCGCTAAAGTGTGACATGGTCAAACACCACCCCCTGAGAAAGTTCAGCTACAGGAATCTCCACGTAGCTCTGATGGCGGTGGATGGAGGTGAAGCGGAACTGGAACATCTGAGGATATGCAAAGCACCTGGTGTCTACACTCTCCAAGTGTACGCTGTTCTCTAAGCACACCACCAACTGAATGGGACACTCTTGAGCTCCAGCCCAATACCCAAAGCAGCACTGGCTCTATCCAATGAGAATTGCACCAGCAGCCATACACCTCTGTCAGGGAACCGCTGCACACTTTCGGTGGCCGGGATGTGACAGACAGTGACGGCCCCCCCAGGTTCTCCCTGACACTCTCAGGTCTCCCTAACACTTGTTATATTACCTACCATGGTGATGACTGGCCAGTGGCCATTACTAAGAAGTTTACAATAAATCATTAGTTGGAACAGGTGGGCATTAGAGTTATACTTTATAAATGGATCATTAACCAGAGAGGCCGCGATGATGCCGTGACAGGTTTTGACAGGCAGGCTGTGCATGACTGGACCTCAGCTACCATACTGTGACCTGCAGTGCTCATTAGTGGCACATTTCCATTTCACTTCTTAGATTTCCTGTGGTACAGTCCCCGAATGCCCTCTCAAAACAAAAACACGAGTCGCACCCCCCACCCCGGAATGAAAGAGATCGACCACCTTTCCTAAGTACGATGCTGACCGTTTCGACTGGATGTTAATCCCTCTTGTTTGGAACCGCGGCACCACTCCTGTCCCGTTCCATCCGTCCAGACAATAGCCGAGTGAATGGGGGGCACACGGCGGCCAGTAATCACTCACCCATACCGGCAACCAGCTGCTGCTGATCAGTAAGGAAGCCGAGCGGATTTTACAGCACCCTGGTTGTTTAAGACGCCCCCCACCCCGAGTGCAGGCTGAGCGTCTGAACGTCGAGAGTCGGATCTGCAACGTGCCGGTCTCCGATTGAGCCCCTGATGGGAAAATAAATTGGCTTCATTCGGGGGGGGGGGGGGGATCCTCATTTGTCCACTGCGCTTATAGCCTCGAGTCCAAAAACACACGTAAGCTGCTGACTACCAGCTGTAAATTCACCCCCCATGACCGTAGTTCAATCGTAATTTTTACGATGTTACCGATGAAGCCTTAATCAGTTCAAGAAATATAAGCGTTCCTGTTTAATATTTTTCAGGAGTCAGCTAGTTTGTTTCTGTGATTTTTACCCCCTGGAGAATATTTTCCCAGTTTTATCTCAGCATATCTAACTTGCGGCTCACCCCAAGCAATTCAATTTGTCTCATATTCAGTGATTTGTAAAAAATAATTTGGAAAACAAAAACTTGCAATACAAACAGGATGGGATGGGTTGAAATTGCAGCAAACGGGTTTTCCTGCAGATATAACCATGAAGAGATAATTAGCACAGCATCCTCTGAACTGGTCACGTTTGAAGACGAGTCGACAGTTACGCTCTGTGACGCGATGCTCGCCTGAATCCGAAAATACCGTATTAGTGCAGCATATCCGAACCAAAAATCAGGCAACTGAGTCACTGGCATGACTGCTTTGGATCATCGAAGCAGAATAAGCAAACTTAACCATCCCAGAATAACTAACATATATTATTACTGTTCAATACAAGCTGTCACTGCAGGCCACTTTATTACCCAAGAACGCCCTAATCATGCTAACAGGTAAAATCAAGACCCATGAGGGGAGCACAGCATGGACAAGCGGGCAACCTCAGAAGCACGTGAAGGAATCGGTGGCTGGGTACGTGAAGCACGGCAGTACCCAGCCTCAGTCTGTACGTACCTATCAGTCGTGTAAGTATAGGCTAGGTACCTCACAACGGTGTTCTTTGTGTACAACAACGGAATGAAATACTCACCGCTCCAGGACAAGTTTTTTGGCTGATCCTCACACTTCCCGCTAGATGTCAAATCTGGAAAAGCATACAAAACATTTTGCCAAAATGATACAGAGTAACAATATAATTAGCATACAAAATGAGTCAGGTTGATTATGAAGTATTTAGTCATCAACTTAGAATAATAGTTGTGTATTTGCCTATAGGGGGGGAAATGGTCTGCAGTTTTTTATGCGATCGTCATTTTCTGAAAGTGAAAAATCACAAATAAATAACTGTGATGCCCGTGTCGTCCACGTGCAACGCAACTACGGATCCCTGAACATAAACCACTTTTTAAACATCCTATATTGAAGATCCATACGAATATTAAAATAATACTTACGAATACAAATTACAATATTGTAAGATACAATATCGATTAATTTCTTTAAATGATCTGACCGTATGTATATTTTACAGCGGTCCATCCCACCAAAAGAGCGAAGGTTACGTACCTCGCACATTTCATAACAGCTACTCAATGCGATCTGCTGCTAGCCCAGAGTTGACAGCAATACTAGGATGTGCTCTGAGTCCTAAACGGCAGAATGACACTTTCCCTCAACACCAAGACACAAAATACGAATGTAAACACCAGGAAGATATATAGCTCCAGAAGAATTAACATAATCAGACTATAACTGACTTCCGCTTGTGCATACCGTGACAGTAATGCCCAATTCCCTGTAATTTATTTAATTTATGCTGCCAAAAAAGCACATTTCCTTTCACCTGTTCACAACAACGTCCACCTAGATTCACCTGTCACTTTTACACGTGCCCCTAAACTTAGGCGAAAACATATATACAGCGACAACAGACTATAGAAATTTGAAGCGCGGTTACTTTTAATATAAGTAAATACTTTAGACTGGACAATCAATGCCCAGAGAAACGGAGCGAATATCTCGAAATGAGATGCCTCGACTTCCCTTACATGCAGTAGGTTTCCCTGATCAATGTGCAGGCATGCATCGTCAAAAGTACAACCAAAAACCCAAAACGGTGCGTCTACAGTCCTCGAATCGGTTCAAGTAAAATACAAAAAGAGTAATACCTGTTTAGTTAATCTTCAATTCATACCGCCCTGTAGCCAATTCGAGTCACGGCTCAGTCTCCGCCTGCTCTTTTATTATTCTTATTTCTAACTTTAAAAATGTCCTAATGGAAGAGCTTTTCCACCCAGGACAGAGAAGCGCGCATCAGCCTTGCGGATAGCAAACAATTCCGGGGCGACGGCTGGCTTTCCTGGTAAAAGGCAAACTGGCGCACGTCCCGCCGCGGCGGACACTGAATGGCAGTGAAGGCACCAAACTGATCTCCCGGACCTGTGCTGTGGCACGGAAAGGGAGGGGGGATATGTAAGCAATGCCGACATATCTACATCAATCTATCTTAATTATTATTTCTTACGCTTTGGCGTAATTGATCCATTTAAGCATAGCAGGACCAAAATTCAATATTTTTTTCAAACAGAACAATCAGTTACCCACGATTTTATCACCTGTCAAATAATATAAAGCCGGTTCATATTAGCCGAACTTGTGCAGAAAATAGCAGCTATTTTATGTATGTATTTTTTTAAAGATTTGTAACGAAAACTCCTAAAAATCTATTGATTAGTGCATCGCTTACCACGTTTCCTTGAACAAAAGGGAATTGCTGGACAGGCACAGATAAACCCTGATTTTTACATATCTTTATGACAAACACTATACATTTCCTTCAAATGAGGCAATCAATAACGAATTAAAATGTTTTTATTTATATACAGACCGGGAACATTAATATATCACAATAGATAAAATATGATCCAGTGTCACAAATGAGATTAGGCAATATCTGTACATATGGCTTAAGAGGTTGGGCGCTCGCACTGCAGTGAAGGTTCATTACTGAAACCGAAATTCCCATCACCTGCTACAGCCACTAGCTGCTCCCTGCCGCCTCTCCTTTAGTGGAGAAATTCTCCGAGGGAGCCCAAGTTTATGAAAGCTGTTACTAAACCATCAGAGGAGAAATCCTTTCCCCCAGAAGCCCAGCAGGCTCATAACACCGTGCTGAACAGTAAAGGAGGTTAACAACACATTCCCCACTTTTCATGCGGCGGTGATTTTCATTCAGCGCGGGGAAAAGCTGATGCAGTCACCGATCTTAATGGACGTTAAAATGAGGGCTGCAGCATTACTCTGTGAACGTATGGTGGCCATCAGATCTGTGACACCTGGAGGTTGCTTAATGGCTTTCACTCGT
>JABFEB020001167.1:0-10858 GCA_019775895.2 Stomatorhinus ivindoensis
TCAGGCTGCAGTAGGTGTGGTTTTGGACTGAGGCCAGACTGAGAAGAGCAGACTGGGCAAATACTGGATTTCAAGTTTTGAATAAAATATTACATTATACAAGCTGTATGCACAACAGACATTTATTTAGCTTTTATGAGTACTGTTACTGATTTCCATCAGACTAGCTATAATCTTTCTATTTGATTTTTTATGTAGAAATTAGAACTGTATAAGAGATCAGTTCGATTGAGAATCTATTTCTGTGTCTGTTTAGAAGATTGTCTTTGCGTCATTGCTTTCTCCAGTAATTTGTAAAATAGTAATTTGATTTGGATTTCAAACTATCATGTGGTTTCAGGTGTAACATGCAGGTATGTGCAATTATAGGTTAAGAAGCATTGGTTTCATTAAACAGTATAAGTGTTAAAATATCGCATTCAAGTCAAAAGTCAATGGATCAGCTTCAGCCAAGCCTATGAACAGAAAGATAAAATATTGGATAAAATATCCAACAAATTCCAATAACCGCTTATCCAGTACAGGGTTACGAGACAACTCGCATGCCCATTGCTTCCAACATCAGGCAACTATGACATCTGCATGCCCCACATGCTGGGCAATTGCATGATACGACCACCTGCCCTCATGCAAACCCACAATGTGACCCCTATCAAACTCCATCAAGTGCTGGTAATGCTCTCTAAAGTGTCTACAAGGCATCCTCTGTGTCTGGTGACTAGACGTGCCAACTCCTTACAGATTGAATCATTTACATACCCATGTGCCTGTGTACCAAATTACATCCAAATCAAACCATTACTTCTGGATGCTTAACTTTTTTTTCACTGAGTGTATATCCAAATGCTGCATTAGGGCTGGAAGGCTGAGCTCTGTGTTGCTGAGATACACCATTACATCACCAGCACACACAGAAACCTCTCTTTCCATTATTGTTACACCCTCTACAAAGAGACCTTGTCTTACAGCTTCGGACAGCAGTTCTATATACAAGTTAAAAAGGGTCGGCGAGAGCGGACACCCCTGCCTCATCCCTCTCCAGGGTGACCAAGTGTCATATGTGTCCAGTAACTTTTATTCTGGCAGCTGGGCCTGAATACATTTCCTGGCAAAAAAAGTCGGCATTTGGATTTATATCAGCCAATACTTATGAGCCAGTTTCTGCACAGTTTCTGCAGTTTTATTGTTACAAATTGATTAAAAATCAGGTGCCGTACATTTGTAAACAACATATGATTAATGTCAGTGTATTGGATAAAATCAGCGTCATGATTGTGAGTTTAAAAAGGGAAACCACATTAACAATGACTTGCCACTGAGTGCCGTCCGTTTACAAAACCGAGCAGAAACGTGTGTACGTCATGTCTGGAATTGCCGTGAGAATTTGCATAGCTGTACGCCAAGTTTCGTTTTTATACATCTCGACGTGAGCTTGGAAACGGACGTACGCAACATTTTTGTGTGTACGCACCGTTTATACATGACGCCCCTGGAGACAGAAATGTGGTTCAGAATCCCATATCATCAAGGAAGTTTAATTTAAGGAAGTTATGCAAATAATAATATTTATATAATATCAAGAATGACAGTAAGTGTCACATCCCAGTTGTTCCGATCCCCACTCTGTGCCTGCAATTCATGACAGAATGATCAGACTCAGCAAGAAGACACCTCATCTTACTGAGGTGGCATACCTCAGTCTAGTTGATGAGGTGATATGCTGGCTCAGACAGTCCAGGAGTACCCTACAACTCAAGCCCTCGCTATACAGTTGAGGGACAACCTGGAAGAAATCTCCTCGCCCAAAGACCCACACCGTGTGGAGGAGGTGCGAGAAAGCCTTCTGCAGCTGAGAAGTGGAGTAGCAGAGACGATGATCAGGAAGGTATCCCTGGAATGTGGACTGCCTTGTTCTCTGTTAGAATTGCCTGAACCATCCCTGGCTCTGACTAAAGCTGCAGGTAAAAACAAGTGGAAGAATTACGGAGAGGCAGATTCCTCAGGAATCCTGTTAAAACCCCACGCGAACCCCGCTTGCTTCCCAGTGGTTAAGCATGAGGCATATCTTGCACCACTACTCCTCCGGAGTCTGAGCTGATACTTGGCAGATGAAATTTAACACAGATAGATGTAAGGTAATCCATGCAGGGAGCAGAAATATAAAGTACAGACATTTTATGGGTTCCACTGAAATAAAGGTAGCTGATTATGAGAAAGACCTCGGTGTGTATGTTGATGCTTCCAAGTCCCATTCTCACCAGTTTGGGGAAGCAATAAAAAAAGGCCAATAGGATGTTGGGTTATATCTCTAGGTGTGTGGAGTTTAAGTCAAGGGAGGTGATGTTACATTTATATAATTCCTTGGTAAGAGCCCACCTAGAATATTGTGTGCAGGTTTGGTCACCATACCTAAAGATGGACATTGCTGCCTTAGAAAAAGGTGCAAGAGAGGGCTATAGAGAACGATTCCTGGTCTTGGAGGAATGTCTTATGAGGAGAGGTTAGCTAAGCTGAATCTGTTTAGCCTTGAGCAACAGAGTCTAAGGGGGGGCATGATCCAGGTATATAAGATTCTAACAGGTCTGGATGCTGTTCAGCCAAATGGCTTCAATATTAGTTTAAATTAGGCATGCACCGATCCAATTTCAATATTAGTTTAAATACTAGAACTTGTGATGCTTTGTCAGCTTGTGTCTTGTGACAGCACTTTCCCATTTGAGATGAATGTGATGTTGCCATTTCCTGCCCAGCGACCTTTAAAAATCCATGACAGCAGCGGTTAGATGAAGTGTGTGCTGCGGGCATATTCACGGACAAAATTAGGCTCACTTAGACTTAGTTTGTGGCTAATTAATGCAGAAGTAACAGCATAATACTAACCTCAGGTAAAGTGTTACCGATGAGAGAACACTTTTACAATCAGTAAATGATTTTTTTTCTCAGGCCTTGACTGCATGTCTAAATCAGACCTAGACATGTTTGAGTAGATTATCATGTTTCCAGACCACACCTAGAGGTGGCTGTAAATGACAAGGGCACGGCCTATTAGCCGCAGCGTAACCTCCACAATCCGCATAAATAACGCAGTACCAGGTCACACCTAGAGGTGGCGGTCAATGACAAGGGCTTGGCCACTGTGCTGAGGGCGGCAGCAGGAGAAACCCATGGTTTCCTAAAAGCCTGCGTCAATCGGGGACTGACAGAGGCACATACCCCAGGCTGGGTCCCCAAGGGTCTCTGCTGATTGGCTGTCCGAGTGCCACATCCTCCCCAGGCTTGATCTTCAGGGCCCTCTGCTGATTGGTTGTCATATTCACAATGTTCCAACTACACTATGACCATTCAGGAGCAAAGCAGTTGGCCAGCAAATGCTCACATCCTTGGATGGCATCTACCAGTCTGGATTCCCAGAGTGTTTTAGGTTCTGCTGCTGATCTCTGTTCCATACCGATTAGTGTGCTGCTGAGGTAACGCAGAGCTGCACTTAGGTTCTCATTCCTGAGGTGGTTTGTCAGGTGGTTGGTGCAGCAACATGCTGTAATCAGTGCACACTCCATACCTACTACTCCTACTCTCTGACAGTTCACTTCATTAATCTCACAGAAGAGCAGCTGTAATCAGCTTGTACTCCTTACCTGCTCTTCCTGCTCTCTGACAGCTCACTTCATTAATCTCACAGAAGAATGTTGTTAATGACACCAAAGAAAATGTTCAGGCCAACTTGTAGGCTCATGTACTATACCAGCAAGGAATGATTCTCCTACGGTTCCATTTACCGCCATATTTTCTTGTAATTTTTCCACTATTCTTTGCTATTAACATGGAGGGATTGAAAAAAAAAAGTTGGGGAAAAAACCAACTTATCACAGTATTTATGGCCATTACCTACATAAAACGAATAATAATTTTCCTTTTTTGCCCTAAAGTTTGTTCCCTTCTAGGTCTGCTTCTGTGCAATTTTGCCTGGATGTCTGAATAAGGAATTCTGCTTTAGTTCTTAGTAACTGGTAATTCAGATTTCACTCTAATTCCATCAGAAAAAGATATTTGTCATCTCTCTAATGCTGCCAGCTGGGCTTCAAGCTCAGATATTTTCTTAACCCACGATCTCTGAAGGTATGATGCGTATGAGATGGAAAATTTACAAATTAAGCCTTTCACTGCATCCCCAGAGAATCCGAGGATCCTCAATTGCTTTCTCTGCTCTCTCTCCCCAGATGAGTTCACTTCTGCAACTGCTTCCTGCCCTGAACAGTGAGCGTTTCACAAACAGATCTAAAAGGGTTGGTTCACTTCCTCTGTGGCTGTCAGTGTTGTCCAACACCCATACTTCCAATTTCGCAAGGAACTGACTGTGCAAAGCGCATATGTGTTCAGAGGCTTATGACTTATCAGTCCCGTCCCAATGCACTACACCTTGGTTGGGCTGGCTTATGAAGGCCTCCAAGGAATAGGGAGAACAAAGTAACGTCTCCGTGAAATATACTGGTGGTCAGGTATGGATGACCTGGTGAAGGCTCCAGAGATGGGGAGTTTGAAATTTCAACTGGAGTCAAACTCAAGCGCTCTTAAATTGACTGCTGACTCGACTTTCAACTCATTATTTTTTTACTCTGACTCATTGATATTGAGTTGTTAAGCAATAAGAGTCTTTAAGGTTCTGTTGAAATTTCTACACATGCAGCTCTGCACAGAGCATGGGAACTGAAACTGGAGAAGGATGACTTCAGGTGATATCAACAAGCAACATGATTCTTCTGTTTGGTCACTAGTACAGACTAGTACAGGGTGGGATTACCTGGCATACCGTTCGGCATTAGGACTTTCTGGGGAACTTACCGTCCTCAAGAAACTGGTACAGAAGAGTGGCTTGGGGCATTTTAGCCACTAGATGTGGTGTGTGCTTTTATGTCTTACATCACGTCGCGCCCATTCACCACATCCCGCATGTGGCGTGCGATGCTACGTCTTACATCACGCCGGCGCCCCTTCACCGCGTCCTGCATGCGGCGTGCGGTGTTATGTCTTACATCAAGTCAGCGCCCCTTCACTGTACTTTCTTGGGGGTTGAGCCCTTTGTGAGGTCATTCAGTGCAGCGGATAGCTCTGCAAAAGAAGGTATGAATTTCCTGTACCAGCCTACCAGACCCAGAAAACCTCTCACCTTCCTTTTTGTCATCGGAATGGGGAAGGACTGGATTGCTTCGATCTTTCCAACCTGTGGCTTTATCTTCCCAGAGCCAACCACAAAGCCCAAATACTCCACCTCTCTCTTGGCCATGGAACACTTCTTGAGGTTAATAGTCAGTCCAGCCATTCTGATGCAATGCAGTACCTTCTGTAGGTGCATGCCATGCTCTTCCCAGGACCCACTGTACACCACCACATCATCCAGAAATGCTGCAGAAAATGCTGACACATCTCTCAGTGCATGATCCATTAATCGTTGGAATGTCGCTGGTGCACCTCGAAGCCCAAATGGCATGACTTTAAATTGGTACATACCAAAAGGAGTTTTGAAGGCTGTCAGCTCTTTTGCTTCCGGTGCCAACGCCACTTGCCAGTATCCCTTACACAGATCCAGTGTCATAATGTACCTTGCCGATCCAACTCTCTCCAACAGGTCATCCACCCTGGGCATTGGGTAGGGATCAAACTTGGATACTGCATTCAAATATCTGAAATCAATACAGAATCTCAAGGTGTCATCTTTCTTTGGTACCAAAACAATCGGGCTGCACCACTCACTACTTGACCCCTTAATAATTCCCAGATCCAACATCAGTTTTATCTCTTTCTTCAGCACTCTTTCTCTTTGTATTTCTCTTGGTATACCTACCCTAGTGAAAAGCTGCAGCAGACAGTTAGCAATGTGACGAGCTTCAATTGATCAGAGTGGGAAGGCCTCAGGAAACCATGTTGCATGGTCACAAATAACCAATATATAGTGATGGCCCGTGGAGCTCCTCTCTACAGGACCCACAATATCCATGCCTAGCCTCTCAAAGGGTGTTTCAATAATTGGCAGTGGTTGCAACTGGGCTGGTGCTACTCCTTTGCCCGAGGTCAACTGGCATTTTTCACAACAACGGCAGAACTCAGAAACCTGTACATATATCCCTGGCCAAACAAAACGGGTACTGATCCTATTCAGTGTTTTATAAAAGGCCATATGACCTGCCCATGGAATTGAATGACCCAAATCCATAACTTTGTTTCTGAACTGTTGTGGCAGCACTACTGCTTCACACTTCCCCTCTCTCTGATACAAGATGCCTCCTTTAATCAAGTACATAGTGTCTGCAAGACAGCTTACCTGACCTTGACTAGCCCCCTCTACCTCTGTTACCTTCTCAAAGCAGGGTTTTAGAGTAGGGTCGCTTCTTTGGAGTGCACCTAAATCTGAGGGAATGTCAAACTCAAGTTGGTTATTTGGCTTAGGAAACAATGCGATACCCTTCTCCCCTGCATTTTGTATGCAAATATTCTTCTGTGCAAATCCATGGTTAAAGTGCGATGCTTAAATAAAGTGCTTGATAAAGTGCTGTTAATAAAGTGAAGGGTGTGCTACTAATGTGCTATACAGATTACCATATAAATAATAGTAAGGGAGTCCTTTTCCTTACAGCTGGCATGGGCATAAATTAGTTTAATTAGACTAAATTTAAGTCGTGTACCATTTTAGAATACTGTATTTAAAAAACACAGACTGGAGTAACAAGGGACACTACAGATTCCTTACATTTGTGCTATGCATAAACATCTGATATATGTGAAATCAGGGCCGGCATGAGACTTCATTCAGAACTGTCATGATCCGCCTGTCAGAGCCTCCTGTGTGCCACACCCCCCTCGTTCCCTCGTGTCTATTCCCAATGGAAACCGGCTGTTGTCGATTCGTACCTGATTGTTTTGTTGTTTTGTGCATTTAGTCTGTGTCTAAGTCAGTCTCCCCCAGATCCGTCATTTTGTTTGCTTCGTTGTGCTTGTGCGTTTGCTGTTTCACTTTGTTCCTGACAATAAATCCCCGTTTGAAGACTCCGCTGCCGTCCACCTGCTCTCTGCTTGCCCGACCGACAGCGCGAGTCGCAACACAGAACACCTTTTTGCGATTATACCATTAATTGTTTGTACCAAAATCTGCCACGTCATCAATCAGTTTCCACTAATAGATGCATATGTTGTGTATATATTATAGGTCAAAGGCAGAAGTCATAGCAAAACAATGGAGTCTAAAAAGAAATCCAACTGGACAGCAGATGAAACGGTGATCTGGGCACAGTTGGTGCTCAAATGGAAGGAGGTAGTGCGAGGCAAGTTTGGCCCAACCTTTCACCAGGCACCTTGAGCACGCTGGACAAAACTCTGAGGATGACACAGAGGTCCTACAGAGAAAAAAACTTAAATTAGAAATAAACTTGTTAGGAGTGCAAAATGAATATTATGCTCTGAAACCTGCGAGATTAAAAAACAGTCTGAAAACTTGTGCTATGGTGCTCTAAATAAAAGAAATTTGTAAATAATGTTTCATGTGGTGCATTATTCACACCCTGCTTTACACACCCAAAATGAGCATTGGCAATGCAGTCCCTTATTGATCTCTCCTTCACAACCTGCATATCGTAGTTGGTATCATTACTGTCAGAGTCACTGTCATTATCGCCATCACCATCAACTGGCAGTGGAAGATTCTGAGCTTTGCAGATATTGTGGAGTATACCACAGGCTATGATGACTTGACTTGCGCGAAGAGAGGAAAGTATAATTTCTCTGTGAAGGATATGGAATCGCCTTTTCAACTGTCTGACTCCTCTCTACCACAACTGTTGTAGCCTTGTATGCTCTATATTAACCGTTGTGAATCAGGAAATAAAATGTCAAACATTTATTGCACTTGTTATATATTTATGGCATTTATTGGTACACGTCATGCTATACTTATTGTGTTGTTGTTCTCCTTGTGGTCTCTGAAAAGGGTAAGAAGCCATGACTTTAATGGGTATCCTGAATCACTAAGAAGATGACACCCTTGAGGTATAATATTCTGCTCAAATAAGGTCTCCCTCTATATTAAGTATGTGAAAGTGATTAGAATTGGTTCTGTTTCGAAGAATTAGACTTGGAAAAGGATGTTAAAAGAAGCTGTTATTAAAATGAGTCTCTAAACATTTCATAACACATTTACGAAATATAACAGCACTATTTTAACCCATTAGCTAAATTACATGTTAAACTGCTCCACTGGAGAAACTAAAATGCTGACTTACCATGAACAATAACTTCCACGACTGAGTGACGACTCTGCTGAGTCTCAGTTCCTTTTCCTAAAAAAAAAAAAATCCTGCACTTTCCCAACAGAGTATTATGTCGATGGTATTGCATAGCCTTGGTTTTATTGAGCTAGTATCGGGAGGAAATTCATTGTGAAGTCTTAAAGTACTTATGTAAGTCGCTCTGGCTAAGGGCGTCTGCCAAATGCTGTAAATCTTGTCTGGTGCGACAGTGACAGACAGAAGTGGCCAGGATCTACAAAAGTGCCCGGTCCAGACAGCCCAAGAACCTGTAAACAAGGACAAGGAACTTTGGTGTGAAAGCACCTAACAAGGTGAGTAATGAAACCAACAGGTGTAAACCATTCAATTCCAAACTGAGAACTGCTATGGGTCGCTGGGCTCTGGTGTGTGACAAATGCAGCGCTCCAGAGTACAGTATGTACAGTAGATGGAAAAGTGCTTTAAAGTCCTTAATTCAATGGCTACATGCTTTTTTAACTGAAACACACAGTGGAATATGGCCCACAGTTGTTAGTCTAAATAATCAGTGCACATCTCTACTTGTGGTTTAAAAACTTACTGGTAGCTTGTAAACTGAATTTTGAATATAAAGCTAACATTACTTCTGCTTTTGATTACAGTTGGACTGCAATATATAGGTACTGGTTCTTTACAACCCTAATCATCTAAGCGATGGTTCACTATTCCAATGAGGAGTTTTGGATGTAACGTTTCAACACATGATGCATGTTGTTAATTAAGGCCATAAATACCAGACACAGAAAGACAGGAAAGCTTAAGTTCATAACATGAACAGCTATTTTCGACTGAAGCTTGCTGAATTTAGCAGGCAAAAAGCTCACTCTGCAGTGCCCTTCCTCTGGCTATTTCCTTGCTATATTGTGCTACACGAAATGTAACATATCGTTATTGTAACATATTGTAACAGAACAGCATAACTTAATAACAAATATTAACGTTATGCTTTTAGTATTTTTTTTACTTTATTGTTTCAAGCTATTTCTATTGCTATTTAAATTGGATAGGTCTCTCTTTTAAAAAAGATTTTAAACATCATTGGACTAATCTGGTTAAATAAACGTTTAATAAAAATGCAGAAAATAAACAGACGTGTGCTAGTTATAGTAATGAAAGAATCACAGCAGGTGTCTCCATCAGACATATAAGACTGTAAGCAGGACACCTGCCCTCTGTTAAGGGAAAGGTCAGTGCATGTGTGTGTGAGTGACCATAAACAGGTCTGTGAGCCTCATGGACTCATCTCTGACATTCTGCAGACCCCGATGTCGCTCACTGCCCTTTTGCTGGATTATCTAAAGGAGCTCAGTGATGAGGAGCTGAAGGAGTTTAAATTGAGACTGAGTCTCCCTGTGTATAAAGAGTTAAAGCCCCTTCCCAGGGGTCAGGTGAAGGACTTGGATAGAACAGACCTCACTGACATGATGATAGGTTCCTACGGTGAAGCTGATGCTCTCAAAGTCATGCTTGAAATCCTGAAGAAGATGAACCTGAGTGATCTTGTTCAGAGACTGAGTAAAGACCTGCAGGACGGTAATCATATTTTTAACCTTTCTTGTTTTTGTCTAAATTGTAACCTTTATAATCTCTTGAAAAATTAACATATACTGTATAGGATTATATGGGAAATGATGTTGTTTGTTTGATATTGATGTTGGAGACAGAAACGAATCTGAAATACTTCCTTATTTCAGGTGCCGAAGCACGAAGTGAGCTGGGTGACATATTGGAGCAGAGTAAGAGCTGGATCCTGTTCTGTAGTTTACACTTGACTTTTTAGCCTACTCCTCCTTTTTCTATACTGTTATCATCCCCGGAGGGCGCTATATAAAAATACATTGACTTGAACCCTGTATATCAGGGCGGCCTGTGGCATAGGCAGTACAGGAAAATGCCAGGGGCGCCATCCATTCAAAAGGGGTCGAAGGTGAAAAATTCAAATTTTAACATGATTAATGGTATCTAATTCACACAGACACTATCATGTCAGAAAGACCAAATCCCTCCGGTGCCCAAGGAGGAAAAGAAGGAAGAGGACAGAAGGAAAAAGGGGGAAAAGACAGAGGTAATAATCACTAACCAGAGAGACCGTGTTACTGTCTGTGGTCTGTGGAGCAGAGTGTTACTAGCTTACTTGGATAATTCAACATTTGCTAATTTAATAAATAGCTAGAATTAACGCCAGTTCCTCCCTATGAAAATTCATTAGGGAAAGTTGGGAATGCTTTTCAGGTGTTTGGGATCGGGAATAACCTACAGCATCATTTTCAGAAATACCCTTTATCTTTAAAGTGTCCTGCTGCACCTGCATGAACCGTCCATTGTGTCTGTCTCAGGACAGTAAACTGTAATAGGCAAATAAAATGCTTTTCTGTTCTCATCCCCATTTTTAACTAAGAGTTTAAAACCTTCGCATTTTTATTATCGATTAGTCTTATATGCATAGCAAACAGCATGTCAGTGACATTATGCTGTCCTCACAACACGTGACTATGTGAAGCTAGACAGCCAGCGAACAAATAAGAAGTCTCCACACAAGGCTTGCT
>JABFEB020001168.1:0-10852 GCA_019775895.2 Stomatorhinus ivindoensis
CCCCACCCAAAGCCCCCAGTGAGTAAGCCATAGGCGACAGTGGCAAGGAAAAACTCCCGAGAAGGAAGAAACCTTGGTTTGATACAGCTCTGGTTGAAGACAAAGTTTCAATATCACACTGTTCTAAGCAGGCAGAAACACATTTGAGCTAGTGGGCTGGAAGGGGGCTCCCACATATCAGCCTTCTGCAAGTGCCCCCTTACCTGCAGACATATAATCATACACATATGGATGTCTTAAAGACACCAGTGTACCACAGCCAAATGTCAGTGGACCACATGAGACATCGAGAGTAGCCAAAGGAAAGCAGTGCAGAGATGCCGACTTCACACAAGAAAAGCATGGGAACTGAATTTACAGCCTTGAAAGTTTTGACATATGACATAATGAAAAGTAAAAATTTAGCTAGATATTTTGGCTCTTACCACGATTAAGGTGGGAGTAGTTTCACCTAGTGAAGTTTGGTATGTTGCTCTAAGCTAAACGAAACAAACTAAATGAATTTGTTTGTACTGTAGACTTTGAAGATTAACAGTAAGTCTGACTCCTGTACCTTTGCTGAAAGACTACTCAACATCTTCAGGTCTCTGTAGGAGAATGCTCTTTAGCCCAATATGCACTTTGCAATATTTAATTGAAAATAGACCAAAGACAACAAGCAACAAATATTGAAACCATAGGGGAATGTTTATCACTGTGTTGCATCACCTCTTCTTCTAACACTCTGTAAACATTTGGGAACTGAGGACACCAGCTGCTGGAGTTTTGACAGTGAAATGTCCCTGTCATACCCACGTGGGTGGGACCTAGCAAAGGGAGTCTTCCTTTGATTAGCTCAACATCTTAAACCGATCAGACGTGACTCCCGATGCAAAGTATTGTTGCCAATGTTCAGGAACACTACCGAGCACTTACTTGTCTCTCATCTCTCCCTGTTTTCCATCCCGCTCCGTCTGCCCTGCCCATCTTGCCTTCTTGCCCGCCTGCCTTGCCCTGCTTCCTTCCGATCCTGTCCACGTCGATCCTGTCTGCCCATCGTCTTCCTGTCCTGTCCATGTCCATAGGATTGACTCGACCAGCAACTGACCCCTTGATTGTTCCACAACCACGATTCCAGTTTCCCGATTTGGCTTTATTACTTTTGTGTTTAATAAACCTGCTGTGCATCCATAACCAGGGATCCACTTGCTTTGTGCCATTATCTTATAACAGAATACTTCACCTAAAAATTGATCCCACAAGTTCAGCAGCAGGTAGACCAATTGACCCATCTAGTGACACAATTGATGGAAGGGAAAACCGCTCGAAAACCAATTTCGGGCTCTCCACCAAGAGCTTTTGCTCCAGTTCCGGTGGCGCTGCCGGAGAAGTACAACGGCAACACAAACCAGTGCCAAGCATTCCTGATACAGTGCGGTCTGTACGTGGAGGAACAGCCGGATTGCTTCCGCAATGACTCCGCTCAAGTGTGCTTTGTGATATCCCTTTTAACTGGGAGAGCTCGCGAGTGGGCGACGGCGCTGTGGACAGATGACAGCCCCTTATTGGATTCCGCCCGGGACTTCCAACAAGCATTTACGGAGGTATTTGATCACCCCGCTGTAGAACGGAGTATAGGCGAACGCTTGTTTGATCTTAAACAAGGCTCCAAATCGGCAGCGGATTATTCCTTGGAATTCCCCACTGGAATTCACGGCTGGGGTCCGCTGATTGGAGAACTCTTTAAAAATCATGTATTGACGGGCTCTTAATCCCGATCTGCAAGATGAGCTATCCACTCATGGAGAGGCTTATATCTTTGAGGAATATGTCTGCTTGTCTGTAACCTTAGATAACAGAAAGTGGGAGCGCCGCTCTTGCCATGCTTGTACAGAAACCCCATTAGCTATCACCACAGCTCAAGGGGAGCATGGAGAACCCAGCAGCTCAGCCGATCACCCCTCACAACCGCCAAGCGATGTCGCCGCACGAAGCAAGACCTTTGCCTATACTGCGGGGAATCGGGGCATTTCCTGAGGACCTGTCTGCTTCGTCCACACCGATTTGAAAACCCTGTGAAGGTAGGCATCTCCATATTTGTGAATGTTTCACAAAACCAGTTGACCTTGCCTGTCACTATGCAGTGTGGAGGGGAACTGGTCTCCACTAGGGCTTTGTTAGTCTCAGGGGCAGGGGGAAATTTCATAGATCTTACCCTAGCCTGGCAGCTTCAAGTTCCCCTACAGGTGCTTCCTACTCCCCTAACGGTCCTAGGTGTTAGCGGGAGGCTCTTTCAGGGGGGGTCGAGTCACCCAACAAACAGGATTGCTCACTCTGAGGATGGGTATCCTATACTGGGAGACTATAGATTTATTCATACTCCCTCATACCAGGGACCCTTTAATCCTGGGACACAACCCTCACATGTTTTGGGACTCCTGTGAGTTTTGCTCTTGGTCTTCTTGCTTTTCTCTTCCTGCCGTGCCAGGCATCTCTAGTAGAAAGTCTGGCACCGGAGAACCTATCCAGCTTAGCAGAGCTCCTTGTGACTTGGATTTTTCGCTACTTCGGCATCCCAGAAGACATCATCTCTGATAGAGGTCCTCATTTTGCCTCACAAGTTGTTTGGGCTTTCTGCTAAAAGCTCGACATGTCACTCAGCTTGACCTCGCCCTACCACCCTCAGTCTAACGGGATGGCTGAGATTAACAACCAAGAGGTTTCCAAAGCCTTGCGGTTCCTTTGCAAAGACCGACCTGCCGAGGGGGTCACTCACTTGATATGGGCCGAATATGCACATAATACTCGGCTGAATCTGATCACGACCACGATTCCAGTTTCCCTATTTGGCTTTGTTACTTTTGTGTTTAATAAGCCTGCTGTGCATCCGCAACCAGGGATCCACTTGCTTTGTGCCATAAGCTTATAACAGTTCCATTCTTGCCTGATATAGGATTTCAACTGCACGACAGTTCGGGGATCGTCTTTGTCATATTTTTTTGTTTCATGATGTGCCAAATGTTTTCAATAGGTGACAGGTATGGACTGCAGGCAGGCTCTTCTACTATGAAGCCATGTTATTGAAATACATACATATTGTGGTTTTGCATTGTCTCGCTGAAATGTACAAGGCCTTCTCTGAAAGACATCATCTGGATGGCAGCATATGTTGCTCCAAAACCTGTTACATCTATTAGCATTAATGGTGTATTCCCAGATGTGCAAGCAGACCATGCCAGATAAAAGCACAACTGGTCTCTGGACCAGGAACTCTCCACAGGCGGGACCTCCATGGGTACTTCACATGAGCACACAGATAACCACACACACGTGCTTATTGAGCTAATACCAGTGGTCCACCACCAGCCAGGAGGCTGCCACTCAAAGCTACTAACCCTGAAACACAGGCAAAGAGATAGGACACCAAGTTAGCATGGTACCCACTTTCCGTCGCCATGCAACACCCACTTGACCACCCAAAGCTTAACCAAAATACAAAATAATCATTATCAAAACAATCAATATGAACAATTAAAATAAACCAAAAAACAATACAATCAATCCATGCAATACAATGAATCAAACAAAAGAAAACCAAAATAGAAAATCTTGAGGCAGCATATAGGCAGTATGTAGAGATGGGCAGCGGAACGGCGCCACTCCAAGAAGCTCTGGGCACCAAGGTTCCACGCTGGGCTGCCCCTCAGCACTAACAGACTGGGTGAAATCCCCAGCGAGCCCATGCGCTCCACAGGATACGCTGTTCTCAATTGCGTGTAAACAGACAGACAAACAAAACAGCGGCAATGTCCACGTTCCCAGTTAACCTGCAATTTATTTTAAAAATTACAGGTCACACTAACAATGAATAACCCCGTAAATATCCCCAATATACCTGCCGCCAGCATGAGGACTTATAACACCGCTGGATCCACCTTCACCATCTCTCCAACTACAAAAACACAGTCTACTTAATGACAGTAGTTAATAATCACAGGGAACGCATATTAAAGCCGAGGGCACAGCTCCCCAAAGGTGTGCATTACACCAACCGCTCGACCCCCAACATACCACATTGATGGGTAAGGGATGACAATGAGTGCACCAATTAACCCCCTGGACACTCACACCATGGCTATTACCTCTGCAGCCAGCTTCAGTGCCATACCGAGCCATCCACCCTCTATATACAGCACTAAGCCCCGCCCAAAACACAAAGCAAGCAATAGGGCGAGCGGATTAATATTCCTCACTTGGCGACATTCTATCCCCACCTTTTGCATCGTTGCCCCGACGATAAACAATGCTGAGGACCAATCAACTCCAAGGTCGTAACAAACCCACTACGAACTGTGAACTAGCATCCTGTGAGCCACCCCGATCATTCACTGGTGCCCTCACTGCCTGTGGCAAAGGGTGAATGTTAGAATGCTGTCCAGCTATGGCTCTCACCCAGCACCCCCATAGAAGTGCTAACCAAAGCCAGAGGAGGAACTCCATCCCCTCCTAGTAGTTCTGCTTGGACCTGGGCCTTCAAAAGGCCGATGTACCTGCTTTCTATTAGTCAGATCTCCCACTGATACGATCATATATACTGATTCACCTTCTCTAAGGGCTCACATAACCTGATATCACCTTGAACTCTACACATCTTGAATTTTGTGCCTGCCCCTAACCCCACAAATTCTTCCCGAATAATTTGTGCTTCCAGCAGCTGATGAATATGTGTCTTAACTGCCTCATAATTAGAAGGTGGGATACAATGGTAACGTTGTCTTATGGGAACCTCATCCCCCAGTGGAATACTGTGTGTCAGGAGGCTTGTACACCCCAGATCCCTGTCATGACTAGCAAAGATCGACCCATACCAGCACAACAAGGACCTCACCTGGGGCTGTTCATCCTCTAACAACCCCGGCAACTCTAAATGATCGATCGGATCTGATCCAGATGTAGAAGCAGTCTGGGTAGCAACCGGCTCCTCAGTAACGCCAGGGGGCAAGTTAATCATATGTACTGAACTCAAATGACCTATATGAGTCCTTGAAAAGAGCAGAACATCAGACTTCCCCACACTGACTACCGGAATATAGGCCGTGCCTCCCACCACCTGTACCAAGGAGGCCGATGCCAATAATCCAGCAGGAAAACCCAGCTCTGGGGGCTCATAAAGCACCGACTGACCTGCGAAACGATTAGAACAGATAACAGCAACCAGCTTCATGGTGCCCCCAGAAACACGACAAGCGCCCTTCCCTCACACCTGTACCTTGGTTAGCTGATTTTGTCTCCCCTGAGTCTATGCCGCATGACACTGCTGCAGGGCCTGGACAAGGCCACCATCAAACTCGGACACCGAGGGTTGACTGAACAAATCAATCCCATGCCGCCCGAATAGTTCCTGATAACACCTACAAATCACATTCATTGACGGTCTCTGGGGTCGAGTGTGTCATCGGTGATATAGCGTACTTTTTGCATCTATTTCATTTTATATATCGCTGAAATCTTCATGTAGAATCACAAAAAATGCTGAATAAATCCGTCATCTGTCTTCTTTTCAAAATGTCTATTGTCGGAAGTATTGAAGTTTTTAAAATTAGGTTAAATAGGCAAAAAAGTAAACTTACTTTGTTTTACCTGCATCGGGGGCGTGTAGTACTGCTCTCACCCGAAGATCGCTTTTCAAATTCTAAATAGCTGCATTAGTGTGTATTCAAATCGCATTTGCATGGTAATTTGATGAACAGCAAAACGTTGAAATACGATAAAAAGGGTATTGTAGATCACTCCGCCACATCCTGCCGATTACGCCAGAATGTGGCGGAGTGATCTACAATATTCTTTTTATGAATAGCCGACTATGCCACCCCGGGTGCAACGTCCCTGGGGTGGCATAGTCGGCTATTCATAAAAAGGGTATTGTAGATCACTCCGCCACACATCTTAAAATCAAGTTCAGTATCAATGAAAACAAGGCTCACTGGTGGATTTGAGTATGGGCAACATGGGTAGCTGATGAGCAAATGTCTGGGTTCTGTTCACACTGACTTAGGAGCTTCAACATTTTATTTTGTAATATGAGAGAATTTGCACTGAGGAAATGCGATAACAATACTTTTCTGCAATTCAAGGATAACTGCAAATTCAGATAAGCATTTACTTTACTTTAAATTGCAAATGTATTTAAATTTCTTCTAATTTTGATTGCTACTGTAAAATTAAAAACTGTTGTTAACTAGGCTGTTCCTTAATTTTTGTCTGTCTTCATGAGATTTTCTTGAAGGTATAAGACTACAAAGCAATCACATAATTTAATGTTTAATATATGTCGTAAATTAGCTTAAAATAGTGTAACCTAGCCTCCGGGTTCGTCTAACTTAAAGGTAATAATAATAACAAGTCACAAGCTCCATGTCAGTCACTGAAAATTATCTTTATTTCTCCCTCTCATCCACCTCTTTCTCCTTTCCAAACACTTCCACCCTACACCCTAGTCCAGAGGAATTCAGCTCAAACTGACAGCTCCCACAACCAGATGTGCTTTGCATTCTGAGATGCAGCAGCTAGGCAGTGAGGTTTTACTTAGTATAGCATTGAGGTATATTGCTTTCTTGAAATCTGGACAGACGACTATGATGATCTGTCATCAGTGTTCACTCGACAGCTGAAGGAGAGAGGATTTGAGCAGTCAACTGAACAGTGTCACCTGAAAGTCAAAAACTAAGGCAACAATGCCTTTATGTGTGGGTTTTATGTGTTGGGTTACATATCTAGGTGTGTGGAGTTTAAGTCAAGGGAAGTGATGCTACAATTATATAATTCGATGGTAAGGCCTCACCTACAATATTGTGAGCAGGTTTGATCACCATACTTTAAGAAGGACATTGCTGCCTTGTAAAAAGGTGCAATGTAGGGCTATGTGAAAGGTTAGCTGAGCTGAATCTGTTTAGCCTCAAGCAAAGGAGACCAGGTATATAAGATTCTAACAGGTCTAGATGCTGTTCAGCCAAATGGTTATTTCAATATTAGTTTAAATACTAGAACCCATGGCCATAAGTGGAAATTAGCGGGAGAACATTTTAAACTGGATTTGAGAAAGCACTTCTTTTTACAGCAAGTAGTTAGAGAATAGAAAAGTCTTCCTGAGAGTGTAATGCAAGTTAAATCATTGGGTTCCTTTAAATCAGAGATAGGTAAGATTTTAACAACACTGAGCTATTACTTTTCTCCCCAAATGAGCTTGATAGGCCGAAAGGCCTCCTCTCATTTGTAAATTTTTGTTCTTATTCCTGCCACCTCGTTCTCTCCCTAGTGTGGCTCTAACGAGTGGATCGCTCCAGCTGCTGCTTGTCTGCTCCCTCATCAGTCCTGGATAAGAGTGCCTCCCTGGGTTGTGTTCTCCAGTTCTGTCATTGAAGTCTAGTCTGTGTGTATGCCTGAGTACTTCGCTGCTCTTGGGTCTCTGTTTATTGACCCCATTTGTTTCCAAGCCCCTGCCTAAGTGTGATAAAAGCTGCTTTGTTTTCTCACAATGCTTGCTTTGCCTCCCTGATTTTGTGATATGACAAAATCAGAATGACAAAACTCTGCAAGCTGCCCATCTCCTGAGATGCCCCCCAAGCCTGGCACCCATAATGACAGCTACCGCCAGCCTAGCACCCAGCCCCAGTGTGGTCTCTGTCCAACTATAGAAACACCCGTTGAGTTCCAGTCACTCACTGGTGCCACAGCTGTGCTCTATTTACATACAGAAGTCCTGACTCTCTGTTGCTTAACTATGGCCATCGGCTCCTGCCTGCTGGCCTCTAGCCCTGAGCCCAACTTTCTGGCTGCCGCCTGCTCTGAATGAATGAACATAGCAGAGGACACTCTAGATGACCCCGAGTCCTGCACTGTAGACTCTGGTTCTCATCTCGAACTTGAACCATTCATGTTCCCTTCCCCAGGTAGCCTCTGGTATTAACAGGGGTCCAAGAGGGGGGCTGACTGTATCTCCCTCTCCTGGATAACAGGACAACAGTTTCAATCCTTATGGGAAAGCTATCCATAAGGTTTAGGAGTGTGTTTATGGGAAACTTTGACCATTCCTCCAGGAGAGCATTTGTGAGGTCAGGCAGTGATGCTGGACGAGAAAGCCTGGCTCAGTCTCCGCTCTAGTTCATCCCAAAGGTGTTCTGTTGGGTTAAGTTCAGGATTTTGTGCAGGCCAGTCAAGTTCCTCCACACCAGACTTACTCATCCATGTCTTTATGTACCTTGCTTAATGCACTGATGTGCTGCTATGTTGGAACAGGTAGGGGCCCTACTCAAACTGATTTCTCAAAGCTGAGAGCATGAAATTGTCCAAAATGGCTTCAAATGCTGCAGCATTAAGAGATCCTTTCACTGGAACTAAGGGGCGAAGCCAAACCATTGAAAAACAACCCCAGACCATAATTCCCACTCCACCAAAATTTACATTAGGCTCAAAGCAGTCAGGCAAGTACCATTCTCTGGCAATTCCCAAACCCAGACTCGTCCACCATATTTCCAGATGCAGAACGGTGATTTGTCACTCCAAAGAACACGTCTCCACTGCTCTAGAGTCCACTGGCAGTGTGCTTTATACCACTGCATCTGATGCTTTGCACTGCACTTAGTGATGTAAGGCTTGGATGCAGGTCCTCGGCCATGGAAACCAATTTCTTGAATTTCTCTACATACTGTTCTTGAGCTAAGTTTGGAGGTCTGTAGATATTGACTTTGCAAAGAGTTGGCAACTTCTACACACTGTGCGCCTCAGCATGCTTTCTCCCTGCTCTGTGATTTAACATCACCTACCACTTTGTGGCTGAATTGCTGCTGTTCCCAATTGCTTCCACTTTGTTTATAATACTAACGCTTTATTTAGTAGTGAGGAAATGTCACAAATGGACCTATTGCACAGGTGGCATCCTAACACAGTAGCATGCTTGAATTTCTGAGCTCGTGTGATCGACCTATTCTTTTGCACGTTTGTAGAAGTAGTCTGCAGACTTAGGTGCTTGATTTCATACACCTGTACCTATGGAAGTGATTGGAACACCTGAATTCAATGATTTGGAATGGTGTTCCAATAGATTTATCTTGTGTCATAAAGTTATCTTGTTTAACACAGATTTCCATTAGGTATCAGCTACGATAACATATGATAACATAATAATGCCATAAGAGTGAGTTACATGCCAAAACCCCAACCTTAGCTTGACATTATTGGTATCGTGCTACATAGGTACTAAATTGGTATTTACAGTAAGCCCTTGTGCATTTGCGCTTCGTGATTCGCAAATTCACAGATCTGCAAAAATGTCATTGGAACCAAACTTATTTGTTTATGTTTAAGTTTATGTTTAATTTTTGTAGTAATTTATAAGCTTTCATGTTTTTAAGTGTAAAATTGGTAAGAAAAATTTAGTTAATGAAGATTTTACTGTGTTTTTGGGGAAAGTTCAAGACATACAATATAAATCCGTTTTAAAATCTCTTAAAAACGTGGCTTTCTTATGGAAACGTTCCCTTTTATGTACATACTGTACTGCACCTATAAAAGATGCAAATCCCATTTGCAAAGTTTATTCTCTTTGGAACTGTCATGACCTGCTCATCAGATCCTCCCGTGTGCCACGCCCCCTCATCTACCTCTTGTGGAATTCCCATGTGATCAGCTGTTTTGGTTTGCTGTCATTAGTCCTGTGTATTTAAGTCTGCGTTTAAGTATGTTTCCTGAGTCCAGTCATTGATGATGTGTTATAGTTAGATGTTCCTGAGTGTTTTACCTGCATTAAATCCCGAGTTCACCCGACTTCCTGGCTTCTGTGCTGCTTCCCTGTTCCATGCCCCGGCAATACATAACGTTTTCATATTTTCACTGTACTGCACAGCTAATTCATAATCATCATTGTCTTAAATCAATATTCATCATTGGTCTACCTATACTACTGTTTTTATTAAATATTTTTAATGTTTGTAAGTATTTTTTTTCCTATTTTTCATGATTAGCACACAGTATTTTTACAACTTATTTCTGTACGTCTTTACATAATTTTTAATTGATTGAATACCTTGAATACCTGTACGTACAGTACATGTTTCCTTTACGAATTTTATAAAATTGTATCTTAGTTACATATATATTTGTCAAGTTTACAGTCCCGTTAGTTTACTCATTTTACCTTACTATAAATGCAAAAGAAAAGGCAGCCAATGCCAAGTTCTATGAATTAGTAGGGGTAACATTAGTATACAGTACTGTAAATGTGCTAGTGTGACAAATATATCCGTTAGGAGATATTGTACTCCTATTTTTATATCAAACATTTGTTTTTTTTAAAGGTGATGTACTAAGCTAACTTTTAAAAGAAATTAGCATTTTGGGAGCTTATTTAGGATTTCGAAATAAGCATATATTACCATTTTTAGTGACTCTACCAAACATCCGTGAATCCTCCTAATTTGTGACGGGTTCTGTATACAGGCTTACTGTATATCATTATAGCAAATGATTCAGTAGAATAAACTTCTTTGATTAGCATTTTGAGAAATCAGCAGTATGAATTGCATGTACCCAAAGTAACGACACTAAATAGTTAGCTGGTCATAATTCATGGAGGGGTGATGGTATATATTTAAAATAATTCTAATTTGGGTGGTATGGGAGCTCAATGTGTAGGATTGTTAGCTCATACCTTTGTTTTTGGGGGTCTGAATGCCACTTGTCTGTGTCATGTAGATTTTGCATACTGTCCGTACTGAGTAGCAGGGCTTGACATTGGCACACGCCCACCCGCCAAATGCGGGTAAAATTCGGCTGTGGCGGGTAATAACTTTAGTCTCACTAGCCACTTTGGCGGGTA
>JABFEB020001169.1:0-10833 GCA_019775895.2 Stomatorhinus ivindoensis
TTAAAGAAAATAGATTTTGATACTGTTAAACATTGTGTTAACTGTTCAAATAAATCTTCACTGTGAAGCAACACTTATGCTACTGTATTTGCACTGAATTGTAAATGACGTTATTTTAATATAGTTAGTCGTGAACTAAAGTGGCCCGGTCTAAGGCTTGAAACTCCAGGGCTGAAAAGGAGTCCCACTCCGGCCTTGTCGTGACCAGATGTGTGTGTGAGAAATTTGGTGATTATTGGTCGCTATTTTGGTACATTAAACCACATTAAGCATTTTAGAATGTCCTTGTCATCTGGGGATCGTTCCAAACCTGATCAGCGAACATTCGCAGAAGGTTCGCCGAACCGAAAATTGTTTGCTGGGAAGTCTACTCTGGACCAGGTTAACTGTCTCACTTAGTTAAGCATTGTTTCAAAGAGCGTCCCACTTGTGAAAAGAGATTCCCAAAAGATCATTCAGTTGGATGAAATTCCGTGCGCTCACTACTCACGTCATGTAATAAATAAAACAAAGCTTATAAAAATCATGTATCAGCATTCTATTTATTTCCAAAATAATAAAAATAAAGGAGTACCCATATTACAAAGGTCAAACATGAAATGCGATAGCTGAAATAAAAAAAAATCTATTAAAATATGAACAGGAAGATATTTATATATTTTGTTCAGTCACAGTCAACTTTGAAAGTTTATTAATAAAAAACAAATCGAAAGTATTTTACAGAGATCAAATACAAGTATCTTACTGTTCATATTATTTAATGGTTTTTTATTTTTCAATTTCAGTGATTGCATTTCATGTATGACCATGTATGATTATGTATGTTTGTTAATTTTATTATATGAAATTTAGGAAATCGTTCATATTCATAAAACATTCCTTTTGAGGCTAATAAGATAAAGGCAGACACATTTCAGCCTAAACAGTCTTTCCAAATTGCCTGGCATAATGTACTCTTTGATATATTTTCCGCATCGCCTACAATATACAAAAAAGTGCCACTTGCAAAATGTCTCAGGGCAATGCACATTGTCCGTGTCGCTATGAGAGCCTGACTTTGCCTAGTTGGATTTCTACTATATGGAGCTAATAAATCATTAAGATATAATACTCCATCTCAGCAGAAGCAGTATCTTTCGAAAAGAATATCATCGGGCAACAATAAAGGATCTTGCTGATTGTGCAAAACCCTCTCAACTTGAAATTCCCTTATTATTTGTGCATCGACTGCTTCTGGTTGCTCATCCATGAATAGCAAGACCATGACTGAACGAATTTCCATGCATGGACATTGATTAAGTGTGTGAGCTAATCAATGTTTACATAGAATAACCTGCTAGAGCAGGTTTGAGGATTTGGATGTGTTGCTATGACACATCCAGCAAGATTTTTGAAAAGCCGACAGATCCAGGATCATGCCAAATCGTCAACACCCGTCTAAATGAGTATTCCACATATGAAAAATACCCCCCTGGTTTGGAGCAGACTTGTTCACTGACGTAGGTTACCATATGTTTCTTCACGTTGATGGAACAGAACTCCCACTTAAATGGGCCAGAATTGTTGAAATAAGTTGGACTTTCCCTTAATCCTGTTTCGTGGAACACCTCCCATTTTCACAAATTAATACCGTCCTCCTTTTGTGACAGTCATTCTCACCAATCAGAAGCACCCCAAGATGACTCTGTATATGTCCACAACCAACAAACACGTGAAACCCAAGGGAAATATTTACTTTTGTTGTTTGAAGAAATATTGATTCAGCTGTCAAGCTATAAGTGAATTATCTACCTGTTTTATGGTTAGAGATTGTTTTCACAAAGGTCTTATTATTTATGGAGTGATTATTATGACCGAATTCCATGGTTGTATAAAACAAGTTTGTGTACTTGTAATTAATTTGTAAACACCCATGCAGAGATTTGCATAGTCATATTTTAGTTTTGTAGACCAGTGCTGCAGTTTGTGTTTGCAGAAAAGTTTTGCACATTTGTGTTTTTAAATCCCCAGATTTGCAACCTCACATTTGTGATATCAGAAGCCACGTTATGATTACGAATCTGGATTACAAGTGCACAAATGGAAGAGAACCCTGTCTTTGGATTTTTTTCCTGTCCTGAAAGCGTGGTAATGGCAAGTATGTCTGGCTGCAGCCTGCGAGCATTGTAGTGCCTGTTATGCCATTAAGTTAAAAATCTTTAGTTTGTGTCCAAGTGTAATAACAGTGCTATCTATTATTTATTATTTTGTTTGTTAATGTTTCTGCTAGACACACTATTGACTATCAATTATTGCACAAAGATTTTACTGTGTGACCCGCATGGTTGTTTGTGGTTGTTTTGCTGCTGGTTAAACATTTCCATCAGTTAGCTGATTATCTAGCCGACTCACTACCAAAACATGCTAACTAGGTAAAGACCTTCTTGCTGATAATATAGTTTCCGTGTAGTTAACAAGACTTAACACTTAAAGACTGTGCACCATCAGATATTACTGTCCGCTCAAACGACTGTTCAGCATGCTTCCTTTGGGTTAGTAGTTATTAGCTAGTTAGCAACGCCACTGTGATAGCATCCATTAGGGCTGCACAATATAGCAAAATATTTTTATGATGATCATATCAAACAATCTTGATAATTATTATGATGTAATTCAAGTCATTATTTTATTACTATGAGTGCTCCATTTTTGCTTGAAATGCCCTTAAGAATTGCCCTTAGATTCACAACATAAAATGGACTCATTGAATAGACTGAAATCTAATTTGAATAAACCATATAATATATAATTTTTGTCCTCTGTATCATTTGTGAATAATTTGTCATCTATATGAACATTAAATTTCAAGTAGGGCTGTCAAATGATTAAAATACATACATACATTTTATTGATATTTAACTTAGTTTAATTTATTCCAGAAAATAATCAAGGCAATGTTATTTGATAGGCTACAGACTGATTCACCTGCATGACTCTAGAAGTGTCTCCAGCCTCTGCAGTTTATCCCACTCTGCTGCGGTCGGCAAAATGAGTTTGTGCTCCTGATTGTCCAGGGCTGTGATGACAGCCTCTTTATTGCTGCTCAAGCGCTTGACCATTTCCAGCATCGAATTCCAATGTGTTGGAACATCCTGGATCAATGGCTCTTGCTTCTTTCCCAGGCTGACTTGTTGTGCTTGAAGCTCCGCAGCATTTGCTGGGCTGTGCTTAAAATGACCGACAACTTTGCGAGCCTTGACCAAAGCATTCACAAAGCCGCTGTCAGCAAGACTCACTGCGACACTTCTCTGCAGCATGTGTGCGACACAGTTCATGTGTTCATAGCGTGTAAGTTGAATTGCAGCAACCATGTTGCGTGCACTGTCAGTCCCAATGGTTGTCGTTTTGCCCTCGATGTCCCACTTACGTGCAACAGACAGGAACTGTTCTTTACAAGCCTCCGCAAAATGACACTCCTCACTTTTTAATATAGTCAGCGCAAAAGACTTCAGTTCCCACGTGTCACTGATGTAATGTGCAGTTACTCCGAGGTAATTGTTGTTACTCACTGATGTCCAATGGTCTCCTGTCAGGGCGATATAATTTACTTGAGCCAAGACCTCTATCCTTTTTTCTTTTTCGTTTTCATAGAGCTCGTGGATTTTCGTCATAACTGTGGCTCTTGACGGTGGCTTGAAGGATGAGTCTTGAGACGCCACTTGCAAAACATCCATGAAGCCTGAGTCTTCTACAATGCTAATGGGTCTACAATCCTTTGCAATCCATTTTGCTATTGTGTTGGTCAAATTATCTGAGGTTGATTTTGTTAATGGCCTGCGAAAATCCAGCGTGGTCTGGCGCAAACCACTTGCTGAACTTGACGGCCCAGCAAACGCATGTTTGGCCTTGACATGGTACCTCAAGCTTGAACAGCTCCAGTGAAATTGAAACTCCTTGTTACAAATCTTGCAAAAACCTTGTGTCATACCCTACCCGTCAAAGCCTCATGTGCCACGCCCACCTGCTACCTCATGTTCCTCCCCTGATGGATTCCAGCTGTTGTTTATTATGATCACCTGTTTTTGGTTTCAGTCTTGTTAAGTCCCTGTTAGTCCTGAGTATTTAGTCTGCGTCCCTGCACTACCTGTCAGTCCGGTCACTGTGATGTCTAGTGGTGTCTACCCTGTTCGTCACCCAATAAACCCAGTTTCCCTGGATATTCCTGCCTTTTCGCCGTGTTTACCCGACGCCGCTCGCATCCAGGCACGTTGCTCCCTAGCGATCGTGACACCTTGTACTTGTTAACTGTACCATCCTCATTCTTTTTATATTTGAATCCGTCCATTGGCCCACCTTGCTCCATCTCGCCTTTAGCTCCCCAACCACTTTCCTGACAAATAATTCGCCACAATGCGCATGCATGAAATGCGTAAAAAAAATTTACATAATTAACAACAAAAAATAATTAACGTCGTTAATGCGGTATTTTTGACAGCCCTAATTAAAAGTTTATTTAATTTTAATGTTGGCACAGAAATAACTTACAGTGCCTTTGGAAATGCAATAAAATGCTCATTTGAAAAATGCTTAACTATCCTTTGTAATTGAGTAAAATGGTGATAACTGAATACTTTTACAAGGCACTGTATACTTGATTGCAATGGGTTTTATTACTCTCCGGCTATATTAATACACCAATCAATATATTAACCTATCAACACAGACAAGCATTAGATTAATATCGGATTGAAATTATATTATGGACATCCTACAGCGACATAAACAAGGGTAATTAGTCCTAAAACGTTTAAATACAGTCCTGATGTGCCCACCATGTGACCATTGTCACCATGAATGAAGCACCATCATGCGCTGCATAGCGAAATTTTGGACCGCATACATGAGGGTGCTCCTATACGATTATAAAAATATCATAATTTATAATAATACTGTAATTGATAATAAAGAGCTATGTTACTGGTTTATGTGTTTACTGTACTGTAGTTTTTTTTTTTAGAGTTTACTCTTTGCACTTACAAAAAAGAAAAAAAGTTAACTTTAAAACAAACTCCTTGGTTAAAGCGTAAACCAAGCGCCGTAAAAATGCTTCTTCAGAACATCAACGTGATTTGCGTAAACGAAGGACAAATGAACGGCATGATTGACGGGCTCATGGGATGATGTAGGGTAGGCCGGGTTGGATGTGGGCGGGGTTGGACATCCAATCCCGCCCTCTCGCAGGCTGCAACCAGAGGCATTTCAATTCAATTTCAATCTGGTGTGACACACATCCTGGTCATTAAGAAAAAGTAATCGACTGCAGATTCACAACTCATTTCCACGTTTACGGCAGTTCTGCAAGTCGAGGTAAAAAGGAGGCGTGTGCTGGGGTGTCAGAAAAACAAATGCTGGATTCGCAGATTTGTTATTACCTTATGATTCATATGAGGATAAGCTTTATATACACAAGCAACAGCATAAACATTATCCATATGTCTGGTTAGTACTGTATATGGTAGTATATGTGGTTATAAATGAATGATTTCTGGCACTGCTAGTTTATGTTAATATGGTAGACATGCAAAACAAGCTAGGGGTATGAATTTTACTTCTAGTTTAGTTTAAGTTATAGCTCGCCTGTTCATCTCATGTTGCTTTCTAGTGAGGGGTTTATTCTAAAAAAATGCAGCTTTTAAAGTAGGGACTGACCAGCGTGCTGCCAGGGCCGGGTGACCTCGCCACAGGGCCGTTGTTAAATGGAGACAGTGATTGCTGAGATGCAGTTTTGCTTTTTCAAGGGACGGCCGCTAAGCGCTGATGTGATAAAATTCTGGGAGGGGGAACATGCAGTAACTGGAGAAAATGTCAAGTTTGTTGCTGTCATGCTAATGGAAAAGACCAGGAGAGGGGGGAGAAGCCCAAATGGGCTATAAGAGAGCAGAGCAGATAGGTACTTTCAAGCTTCTTGATGCACATGTATGTCTGAGGGTTGCACCTTGTTCGATCAGTGAAGGAATAAACTTTTGTGACTTGCAACTCCTCCAACATCTCTGGCGTGAATCTCTTTTCAGCAACGGACTCAGCGGAGTTCCACTCCCAACACTAGCAGTGTTTATGCTAAACATTTTTTGAAAATATTCATCTCGCCGACATAAGTATTAATTTTATGTGAGTATGCAATATTATTTTGCACTTCATAATGCATAGAGAATGTAAATATAACCAATAAAGTTATGTCCATGCAATGACATTTTTTAAACTCTTTTCCTTTCTTAAACACCTGCATTACTAGTGAGTTTTGGTAATGAAAATTGCCTATAACTGATTACATAAAACATTACATTTTTGTGGAGAAAAAAACACTGTTTATGGAAATATTAAGCAAATGAGTTTACGTCCGTGATGCACTCAAAATGGCAAATGGGGGTGTGTTAGACAGTGCAGACACGTGACTGACAAAGACCGATGCAAGGTTTGCTACTGAAGGAAGTGATTCGCAAAAAAAACAGCAACTAGACATGGTCATGTCACCATTATGTTCAGTTGAGGGACCAAATAGTAAAAGAGATTTTTGACAAACATCATCTAGGGCTGTTGATCAAGGGAGAAAACAACAATGGTGAATGGTTGAAGAAATGATGATGCTGTCACGTTTCGCTGGGGAAGCGGTGCAGGGTGTCGGCGGTGTGAGGCAGGCAAGACGACGAAGCAGGCAAATCCAGGGTAACGGGGTTTATTGTCGAAAACAAACGGGTAAATGCCACAAGACACCACAATGACGGATCTGACAAGACTGACTAAGACGCGGACTAAATACATAAGACGGGCATGGACTGATATGGAACAGGTGAACAGAATCAAGCACGAATTGACAACAGGTGGTTTCTGGCAGGATTGAACACGGGGTAGCGAGGGGGGCGTGGCACACACGAGGTTCGGACAGACGGATCATGACAGAACCCCCCCTAAGGCGCGAACCCCGGGCGCGCCTCAGGGAAGCGACGGACGAGACGAGGGCAGACCGGACCTGGAAAACAAAACAAGAGACAAGTTAGCGGGGCACAGGGAACAGAACAGAGGGACAGAACTGACACAGGGGCATCAACCAGGACAAAAGGCTACACAGGACGGGGAACGCAGACAGGCAGACAAGGAAGGGAGGGAACAGCGAGAGGTGGAACAAAAGGACCAGGGGTGAACGGAGGAGGCACAGGAGGGCAAGGAGCAGAGACAGGAGGAACAGGGCGAGGAGCAGAGACAGGGAGCCACACGGGAAAGGGTGAAGGACAAGGGGGAGCCCGAGGGACCCAAGGCGGGCAACGGGTGGCGGCCGGAGGAGCCGCGGGCGTAGGGACAAAGGGAGCAGGAGGGGACCACCAGGGGGACACGGAGACAAGACGAGGGACAAACAACGGAGGAACAAAGGGAGCAGAAGGGGAACCAGGGGAGGAGATGAGGGAACCAAAGGGACCAGCGACGGAGGGAAGGAGGGAGGGGAAGCCACGGCAGGCAACGGCCTTGGCGGAGCCGGCAAAGGCGAAGCCGACCGACGCGCTGGAGGAGTAGGGACCACAGGGGACCGAGGAGCCGACCTCGAGGCAATCAAAGGCGACCGAAAGGCCGAGGGCGGCGGGCTCGAGGACAGGCGACAGGACACCGCCGGGGGACCTGCAGGCGCCTGAAGGGCCGGCCGGAGCCCCTGGCAACGGAGGCGACCCCAAGCCCCAGCCAGGGCAACCGAGGGCGAGCCAGGGGGGAGGGCGGACGGGACCCGGACCTTACGGGACACTGACAGGCGAGGCAGCCTACGGCATGGTCCAGGTTGTGGTCGGGGCGGCCCCAGCAGGGATATCCCCGAGGGGTCCCATTCGAGCTCCTCCTCCAAGGAGGAGGAGGCGAGGATGTTGTCAGGGACCTCCTCGGGGCTAGGGTCCAGGGCTGGAGTCTTTGGGTAGGAAGATCAGGGGCAAGAGCCTCGGGGGGTAGGAGTCAGAAGAGTCTCGGGGGCAGGGTCTCAAGAGTCTTGGGGGCAGGAGTCACAAGAGTCTCTAGGACCGGGGCAGGAGTCTCTAGGGCCGGGGCGGCAGCGGCTGCCGGCAATGCGGCCGTCGCAGCGGGCGTGGCTGCCGGCAATGCAGCTGTGGCAGCGGGCATGGCTGCCAGTTCTGCAGGGGAGTACTGGGGAGGTACTGCCTCAGCCTTCTGCCTTTTTTTCTTTTTCTTTGCTTTCGCTTCCGGAGGAAGCACCGCTCCCTGGACTGGGGACTCTGCTTCCTCCGGGAACTCCTGGAAGTGGAGGCCGGCGAGCCCGATGGCTATAATCATTTCAGTCTCAGGGTCGTCCTCTGGGTGTCCCAGGGGACAGAGGTAGGAGCGCCCAACCAGAATGGAGAATTCCGCTTCCTCACTTTCTTCGCGATCTAGCGCATCTCTTCAATCACGCAGAAGGGAGACATGCCGGGCTAGCGCCCAAAGGTTATCCCTCACCTTTACAAGCGGGCAGGTGCCGGGGGGAGGATTCCGTAGTAGAGGGTCCACGCTCTCGCAGACAATCTTCTTCACTAGCGGGTCCATCTGGACGTCCGGATCTCTCCCCCAGTGAAGCACCTCCTGCAGTAAGGCGAGGCGATCAACCTGAATCTGCCACGGTGCTTTCTTTTTGCGGAGATCCATCATTCTGTCACGTTTAGCTGGGGAAGCGGTGCAGGGTGTCGGCGGCGTGAGGCAGGCAAGACGACGAACCAGGCAAATCCAGGGTAATGGGGTTTATTTTCAAAAACAAACGGGTAAACGCCATAAGACACCACAATGACGGATCTGACAAGACTGACTAAGACGCGGACTAAATACATAAGACGGGCATGGACTGATACGAAACAGGTGAACAGAATCAAGCACGAATTGACAACAGGTGGTTTCCGGCAGGATTGAACACGGGGTAGCGAGGGGCGCGTGGCACACACGAGGCTCGGATGGACGGATCCTGACAGATGCTTAAGTGACGAGATATTGTTACACAATAAGAAAATGCATAAAAATTAGTGTAGAACAGTATTGGACACACTCATGCAGGGTGTCCAGCATTGGCTGTAACCTCACTGTGGCAATAAAGGCTGAACCTGAAGAGCCACACAAGATCCTGACTCCTGATTAGCGGGAAAGAAAAAATACAACACGAGTGCATCAATACAGATACTGTTACGTTCAGTTATGAGCCGGTGGTGTCGGGTGGGCAAGCAGATGCAGTAGCCAGGAATACGGGAAGGCAATGGGGTTTATTCAGGTGAGACGATAGACAACACACCACTTCCATCTAACATCACACGCCACACACAGTACTCACAGATGACCGATCTGGGGAAGACTGACACAGACGCTGACTAAATACTCAAGGACAGGCAGGAATAAATCAAGAACAGGTGATCATACTCAGGAGTAGACTTGAGGTAATGAGGGGGGGCGTGGCACACACAAGGCTCGGACAGGCGGATCATGACAGATACCTCCCTGCACTGCGGCGGTGCCGCACCACTCTCGCGTGACGCTTGTCTCTGAGTAGCAGAGTACTGGCAACTTGTCAGAAGTGGTGGTACAATAAAGATTAAGATATAACAGTGTTGGTACTGCTTAATTTTTATTATGTATATGATCCTGCATTTGCGCTTACTACACGCCGGCACATGGCTCCTCTTTACCCCGACCTGCATAACTGTCGTAAACGTGGAAATGAGCTGCATTGTGAATATGCGGTCGATTTTCTCAAGGACCCGGATGTGTGTCACACTAGGTTGAAATTGAATTTGCGAACTGAATTTTTCGAGGTAGGATAAATGCTATTTCGAATTCAGATTCAGTTTTGTAACGCGGATAACTGCAGATTCAAATATACAAAATTCATATTCAGTTTCTAGTGGCACAAATATGAGCCCGTACTTGTCACATTTTATATCTTTTCAAAATAATATGACCGCCCATATCCTACTCTAATAGCATTTGAAGTGGAAAGTTCATGTATTTTTATTAAAACGAGACTTTAATTTGATTATCGGTACGTGTGGGATTATTGAAACCAATACTTAAATCCATGAACACTAAAATATATGACATAAAAACAATTGTATTAGGGTTTTATGGCTTAAGCATTTTATTTAAACGTGCACAATTTTCACATTTTATTTTCTCTTATTTTGAGATGCAGCCCTACTTTTAAAATGTCCTTTTAAAACTAGTAAATGAGAAAGCATTATACATATATTGGCCATCATATATATATGTTCAGCTCTATGTCATGTGACAATAAATATTGCCAAAACGTTTTTGAATTGTACTGAATCAATTTGATTTGACAGTCAGGTATTGATTACATGCAATGTAGACACAACTTATAAGCTATACTTAAATATATATCACACTAAATTGTTAGACATTATGATCTTCCGGACCTTTGCTTCTAGAAAATTTCTACTGGATCTGTTTAAATTTTACTTGAATACCCCTGCCATACCCCTTAACTACATTATTTCTGATTGTATCTCATCTCATTTGTAAAATAATAATATAAAAATGAGACTTAAACATTACACTTCAGGCTATACACCCATCTAGTTTATCAGTGCTAATCATTTGCTTAGTAGACAGGTATCCAAAGTGATGTCCTTTTTTCAGAGGAGGTTTAACAGAAATTATATGGTAAAAGTGGAAACATAATCCTACTGTGTGGCTAAAGCACCATCTCTTTGGTCTGTCTAATTCACCATGCTGGTTCCCTTAGATATGGAGCTTTGATAAAACCATAAATAACCTGCAAAGTGATTCTGAAGCTGAGGATGCCTAAGATGTAGTGTGATGTCATGC
>JABFEB020001170.1:0-10824 GCA_019775895.2 Stomatorhinus ivindoensis
GGCCCCACACCAGCAGCGCTCCATTTCACCTCGTCAGGGCTGCTGTGCCCGGCCCCGTCCACATCCGATATGAGGACATCCTGCGCTTCCTCCTTCACATCTGCCACACTTGGCTGGGGAGGTTTCTGGTCCATGCTGCAGCTGGCCACAGTCCTGCACGGGGACGTCTGTGAGTAGAAAGGGAACAATGAACATGTTTTGAATGTTCATTTAGCAGAATCATAACACAGACGATGTATCTGTCCTGCATCATAAGGCTCTGAGCTCTCAGTTCTGCTCTAACTGGGTCATCAGGATGAAGATCCGAAGCATCTGGAAACTTGTCCTGCATAATGTAACAGTGTTAGACTCTGCAGGATTGGTCTGTGATTAGAAACTTTTAAAGAAGTACACATCAATGTTTGGGAAAATGTTTATGCATTGGCCAATTTTATCATATTTCTAAATCTTCAAATATGAAAACAGGTAACAGAAAACTGGATGGGTCGGGGGCTACCCTACTTTCTGTTTTCGTTAACAATAAACAACAGACCTGCCTCTGGCCACCACAAGCAAAATTTCTGTAATTGCCAAGGCTGCACTTCACTCACTAAGGATGTCCAGTTCAATACTGAAAAACTGGACCTCATGCAAGAACCCCTCGGACGAGAGGACTCGTTCATGTACCTCGTAGAAGTGATTTAGGGTAACTTCCTGCATTCACAAACATTCTCGTACGTTGAATTTTTCTTAGGTACGAACATTTAAATAGCTATACATCAGTATTTGGCAAAAATGTTTTGTTTATATATTGGACGATTGTATCAGTTTTTAAATCTTCAAATATCAAAATAGATATTGGCAAATTCTGTATCGGTCGGGTCCTACTCCCTAGTTTCTGTTTCCGTCAACAATAAACAGCAGACCTGCCTCTGGCCACCCCAAGCTAAATTTCTGAATGTTCCCTTAGGCAAGAACAAAATGTATGAGAGGTCCAGACATGTCTTAGGACTCACGTGCAATTAGTCTGTCGTTATCTAAATCTAAGTATCTCGCCAATGGATTGTATTATTTCATTACCTTGAAACAATTTTGACTTTGTAAATTCGTGCATGATGTCCATTGATTCTTCCGGTTGAATGTTTCATGTAAGAGCCAATTAAAGGCTAGTTCATTGATACTGGTAAAAGGGGGTTAATAAGGAAACATATATATTTTTGTTGTTATTAAAAATATAAATTCATAAAAATTCACAAACATTGTTATGTTAAAGGCATAGAATGTACAAATGTGAAATTCTAATGCGCTTTTGATATTTTGGGCTTCTGGCACACGTAACTACGTAGTTGGGGAGTTAGATAAGCTGGTAGCAACACAGTTTTTTTTTGACCGAGTCTTGCCATGTTAATATAAAGTTCATTAAACATCTTGTTTGAAAGAAAAGAACCTGGACTTGCTCGCGTTACAAATGCTTGTTGTTAGACTAACTTCTAAAGGTGGTACAGAAGAGTGAAACGGAGCCGGAGTGCCGCCCCTACATTTCAGTTTCAGATTCCACTCTAATATACCTTCTGCAGCTCGACAAACCTCCGAACAACTCAGTTCTCTATTGCCGTTGTTGTACACGGGTTCTGAACGGTGCAAAGCCGAGACTAAACGTAATTTGTAAATAATATGTGTAAAACAGCCAATAAATATGTGCAACAGCACAAATGTGACAAGCAGTATATAGTGATGCGGCGCGGGGAATGTGTGCGAGAGTCCTTCAGTGCCCGGTTCAGCTTTAATTCCCCACCGCAAGTTTAATCCGCCCGCCATCCAAGTTTTGGCTTGGACCCGCACCGGGATATCAACTTTGGTATTGTTTGGTATCGCCCATCCATCCAGTACTCACCTAACATCCCAGTACTCTTTTCTCCTCCTCTGCTGCCGACGCACACTTATCGACCATAACGACGCGTTACGTAAGACGTTGCGCACGCTTCGGCTGTATTGGCCACGCCCCAATTCTGTCTAATGTTTGTTTTCTATCCAATGACGTGAAATTGTACATGTGTGGAGTGTGAATAATTAACAATCAAGCAATCGACCCAACTCTAGGCAGATGACATTAAGAAACGCTGGAAACTGTTGATATCGAAACACAGCTTACTGAAGCAATGAAACTTCCTTTCCAAATGTGTCAAAAAGCGGTCAATAAATTCGAAGCTCCACAGCACGGTGCAAAGCAGCGACACCTGCCGGTCAAAGAGAAGCAGCAACTAACTTGTTTTTATACACGTGAGTGCTAGTGTTCTTTCTCTTGGCTGCAAGGTGAACTTGTTCATGGTATTTCAGGAACTGAGAACCACTTTTATTATTTCGCTGATTGAGAGATCATCCAAGAAACCTGCACCCACACCGGCCCTCCATATATCAGGTTCCTCACTCTGGCACAGACTGTCCAAGCCTGTAGTCCAGGAGTAGTTCAATACACCCGTCACCACTGAGATTCTGATGACGACTAACATTACACACACCGTGCACACACATGCAGACACTCACACCATTATTTATTCATCAACAATATTCACGCACCAGAGGGCGCAACTAAACTTTGACTCAATCATAACAAAAACTAAAAAAACTTAATATGTGGTTAATGAGAGATTTATCACTGATCGGGGAAGTTTAACTTTCAAAGGTTGAAGGAATGTCTCGCTCAGTATACGTGTTTCTCTTTCGCTGGACGTACCTTCGAATGTGATCAAGCAGCTTAACAAAATGCTTTTTAGATTTAGTTGGAGGAATAAAGCTCGCTATTTTAGAAAGTAAATTATTTGTAATACCAAGGAAAATTGGGAACTTGAGGTTTTAGATTTTGAAACGCTAAACAACACTTTTAAAATCAAATGGATTATTGACTTCCAGAAAAGTAAAGAGAGCCAGTTGAACATCTTTCCTAATTATTTCTTCGATATGTTTGGTGTTTTACAATCCCTGCTGAAATGTAATTTTTCAATTGACAAAATACCTGAAAACTTGTGCTATCTGTGTGTGTGTGTGTATTGCACACATATGTTATTGTACCTGATGATTACTGAAAAAATAACCATGATGCATTGCGTCAGGACCATAATGCATTGCTTTAAGCCCGCTCTGTAGGTGGCTGCATGAAGTGGAACACGCCGATAGCTGTCTGATTAAAGACAGGCTAGAAGAAGGCAGAGTTTGGGCATGGCCAATGACCGTGTGGTAGATAAACGTCAGACTTTGGGTGCGTTCGACTTGGGCTTTAGGTCTGTCTGCAGCTGACGTGACGTAGATTGCGATCTGCCGGTGGTCTGTCGAGTTGAGGTACTTTGTCGAGTTAGGCTACAGTAGCGCTAATCGATAGCCCTAAAACCCCCCCCCCCCCAAAACCCCTAAAACCCTCACCTTAAGCATAACCCTAACCCCTAAAACCTATCCATAATCCTAAAACGGTGGAACTGCAAATGCACAGAAAGGCGATAGTACGTCTCGATAGGTTGCTCAACTCATCAGAACACCGGCGGCTGCAGCAGTGGAGTGTAAATTGACTGCAGCCAAGCCGAACAACTTCTACTGTTCTTAGTCTGCGAGACCTGACCGCAATGGCCGATCTCGCGGCGTTGGCGTTTTTCGTGGCAGACGAGATCGACATCGTGGAAATTCCCGTATTTTTGCATGAAGAATTCGGCGAACAGCGAAGGTAATTTGAAACTGTCTAAAAATATGCATCATATCATTTCAATACATATTTATAACCTCATCTCTCTAGTTTCGGCTCAAGGAACAGGACAGATTAAAACACGAAACTCCATAACCTAGGCTACATTAATGAAAAATAAAATTTTTACTCAATTTTAAGAAATGGCGTGAATATAGCCTAGATGCATAAAGAAAGCTAAACCTGTGAGGGGAGGAGTAGCTGACAGTGTCCACGTGTTTTTCCTTTTTCCTGCATTCAGGTTGACAGTACAGTTCCGGAGGCTTTATTCATTCCTCTAAACTGCTTATCCAAAAGAAAACGTTTTGTCTCAAAAATGTGTTCGTCAGAATCTCACAAGAAATAAATCAGTTCTCATTTAGATCATTTCTTTTAAGGAGCCCATAAGTGAAATAAGGTAAGATGAGAATATATTATGGAGAAAATGCATTTATTCTCTCCCCTTCCCTAGGCATGTTTCAAAACGCACTGGGTTTGTGGATGATGTCATCCCTCTGTACAATCTGTCAGAGTTTAAGAGTCACTTCCGGCTTTCTAAAGGACAAGTGGAGGTGTGTATTGCATTTTGAGGCTACTTTATTGTTATAGTTCATCATAACAATGTTTCCATGTTATCAATGACCTGTTTTCTCATATTTGCTATCCCAGGATGTCATCACCACACTTGGTCCTGTGTACCAAAACCCCCTGAACACCAAAGTCCCCTTAAAAGACAGTGTCCTGGCCTGTTTATGGACTCTGGCAAATCAGGAGTCCTATAGGATTATCGCAAACCGCTTTAATATCAGCAAGTCCACTTTGATGGTTCATTTCCATCAGTTCTGTGTGCTGATAAACAGACACATGGCACATCATGTTACTTGGCCAGTGGGGGAAAGTCTTCACAGGTCAGAGTTGGGGTTTGCTAGGGCAGGTTTCCCAAGGACCGGATTGGCTGTCGGCGGCTGCCACATTCCGATTAGGAAGCCACACCGAAAGAACCCACTGGCATATCTAAACCGGAAAAAAATCTATTCTGTCATTCTGATTGGGTTTTGTGACAGTCAGAGGAGATTCTGCCACGTAAGCGCGGGGCACCCTGGTAGCTGGCATGACGCCAGAGCTTTCCGGCACACAGCAGTTGCTCGGGGTCTGGCGGAGGATCCGCGATCCCTCATGCCGGAGGGTCTGCACATCATTGGAGACTCAGCCTTCCCACTCTTGCCTCAGTTGCTGAAGCCATACCAGGACAATGGACACCTCACAGCCCGGCAGAAAAAATATAACAGGAAACTAAATGGTGCTCGTGTGGTCATCGAGCAGGCATTCGGAATTCTAAAATCCAAATTCCGCCGACTGAAATACCTGCAAATGGACAGTATTCAGAAGATTAGTTCAGCAGTGTGTGCCTGCTGCATCCTGTACAACCAGTCCTGCGATCCTGGGGATCAGCCCCCTGACGTAATTAACAGTGAGACCCTGGATAATGACATTTGTCCACCTCAGCCTCAAAACGAACAGGCACTTCATTACAGAGACACTATTTGCCATAGTTTATAAAGGCCGAACCACAGCCAAACACACACCTTATCCTCTTACATGTGCAACTGTTCATAGATATTAGCTCTGCCTTCGACACATTCATCCATCAGCTGATTGTGAAACTGAGTGGGTTATTGGTTGGTCCTGAACACGACTCTCTGCAAGTGGATCTTGGATTTCCTGATGGAGAGGTCCCAGTTTGTACAGTCAGATTGTAACACCTCCAACACCATCATGGTGGAGGAGTCCAGGAGCTCTGCAGGGCCGCGTTCTTAGTCCTCTGCTCTTCACCCAGCTGACTCACGATTACATACAGTAGCAGCACACAGCACCGCTCGCATCATCATGTTTGCAGGTGATACAGCCGTGCTGGGACCGATAAGCAGAGACTGCATACAGAGAGGAGGTGGAGTGGCACATTCGATCGCAAGCGCCCGCAGGGGACAGTGAGAACGACAGAGAACACTATCGCGGTGCCTCTTCCTTCACTAGAGCACACACTTCACAAGCGCAGTGTTCACAAGGCCGCTGCAGTGTGCAGGTCTCCTCACATGGAGGTTCACTCTCCTGAGGAGGGGAGATGCTGCGGCATCAGAGTCAGGTGTGCCAGGCTGGAGGACGGGGTTTATCCCCCCCCCCCAGGGATCTCCCCCACTGCCTCATTAATCTCTTAAACTACAAAGCAGAACTATACACATGCACAACCACTATACTGTCCAGTTTGCACATAGACCAAAAGTACTGGAAATCACACAGCACCTTTAAATATCTCTTGCACATTGCTTTTGTCACTTTGTCATGCCTGCGATATGAAGAATCATCATTGTTCTGTACTGTTTCTATTGATATTCTTTAGCCGTAAAACATTCTGACCCATCAGCTGTTTACACGTGTCCTTATATTATCACACACTGCTTTCAGTACCGTAAGTCATGCTGCTGTTCTGATAAATGCAATGTACATATACTAGGACCATACATCGTATGAATTTACACATTACTTGCTACATGCCACACTGCTGCTACGTCTTTGTACAGTCTTTGTCTTTGCTTTTGTATTTGTTACACTGTGGATGCTGAGCCTTGCCATTTAGTCTCACTGTATACTGCTATATGGTTGAGATGACAATAAAGTTCACTTTGACAGATTTGCCATTGTGGTACTGGATCACTACATTGACTTTGACTGCTTTAAAGGGGTGGTGGCAACATGTAAATCAAGTGCATTTGTATTGCTTATTATGCAGAGATTGCAGGAACATCTGTTTCTAATGGCAGTGTCTCTCACTCAGGACACCTGCTGTAGCTACCAGGGGAAGGTCATGGAACCTGGGAGCCCCGAAAACTGGCGAGATCAGCAGGGAATCTCAGAGTGACTTGGTCTGTGGAGATCTAGACTGACTAACCAACTGCTGTCTTTAATGTAAATGTTGAGATTGGAATCCCCAAAGGGAATGATGGTATATGGCACACAAGCTTTGTCGCTTTTTTATTTATTTGTGCTGTAAAATCTGTAAGAGTTTAACAATTTCTGCTTGGCCTTCAGCAATCTCCTGCAAGCTCTTTGAAATTTCCCCAAGACTTGTGAGAACTTTCTTCTCAAAGCTCCTCCTCCTCCTCTCCTTCAGCCTTCTGAACCTCTCCAGATCTGGGCGCACAAGGGACTCCAGCACAGCAGTTCTCCGCTCAGCATGGGCTTCGTATGACTCAAAGAACGATGCCGCTTGGCTTGCTGGTTTCCTACCCGTGTCCCAGTCTGTAGCTGTTTTTTTGGTTAAAACGGCAGGATCAGGCTCTGGTGCTGAAGGCTGAGGGGTAGAGAGGGGCGTGGAGGATATTCTACCCTCTGGGGCACTCCCACCTCCAGACCGGCCGAATATCTCATCCATAATCTGTGGAAACAAAGAGATGTTTAAGTCCAGCAAAGACATTAGCTAGAAATTCTGTAGTGATTCTTGGAAAACTTATACTACATGACTGTGGTACTTATAACTGAAAGGTTGCTGGTTTGAATCCCTGACCAGCAAGGCACCACTGAGGTACCCTGAGCAAGGTATCACCCCCCAAGCACTGCTCCCCGGGCGCTGAATTAGCTGCCCCCTGCTATGTCATGATGTCACACATGGGCAGAGGACATTTCATTGTTGTGTGCTGTCAATGCTGATCACCAAATTTCTCATTAGTACTGTAAAGTGGCATAACATTAATTTCAAGACTGGTGAACATTATTGTACTTACTGTGTAATAGTCCCAGTTGATTCTTGCCTCTCCAGTGGTCTGACATCTGTATTTGACCCTCTTGTATGTCGCCAACATGTTAGAAATCTTCTTCCTTATCTGCTCCACTGAGCATTTGTGGTCCCTCTGTAACATGTCTTTATGGACCCGTTTGTAGAAAGCTGGCTTGTTCGTGTTGTAAAGGGAGCAATGCTTTTTTATTGTTGCCAGTAGAAGAAGTGTGAGCCGGTGTTTCGTTCCTGGGAGGAAAAGATTGTATTGTCATTTCACAGTTTAAAATGTTTAATCACGATTTTACTAATAGGCGCTCTATACCTGGTTCTGATTTTGAAATGTCCTGGTTTGAGTCCACATCACTGGGCCCTGCTGGATATGCTGCTGGGGGACGGATGAGAATTGCAGGGTTCAGGGCCCCTGGTGGGGTTGCAGCAGTGCTGGGGCCTGCTGGATATGCTGCTGGGAGACGGATGAGAATGGCAGGGTTCAGGGGCCCAGGTAGGGTTGCAGCAGTGGATCCTGGGGACACAGATGGTGCTGGCAGGATTAAAACAGGAGAAGCAGATGATGTGGCAGTTATAACTATAATCATTTTAACCGATCTCCATTGTCTAATAATATGTTTTAATACAAACACAAAAAGAAACTTCACTTTGCAACATTGCAGATAGTCTAAGCTAGACCAGCCAACAACTCTATATCTGAAAAACAAAACCATCCAAACAGGTATTGACAGTAGTGTTTGATCCAACTTGCCTTAAACGTATTGGCAAATAAAAGATTGTAGTATACCAGTTAGTATGACTGGTTTAGGTAATGTAAATTTGAAGGTTTAATATAGGCCCAACCATCTACCCAGAAACACAGATCACTTGTTCCACTACAGAAATGTGTAATCAGTTGACAAGCTATTCATTAAAGTTAATTGGATGGAAAATCTGCACAGCATTACCCTCAATGTCAGATTGTTTTGGCAAACCACCATAAACTGCTGGTTCACTCAAACAGCATGAAGATTAACAGATACTGTGTATCAGTTATTGTGATAAGATATAGCGCAATAGGTTCAAATATAATCATACGCAATGTGCTGGAGGTACACTTTCAGACAGAAGTGTTCTTTTTGTCTTTGTTCTAATAAGTGTACACAACAAGATAAAACGGAAAGGCACGCTGCCAGAAGGGTGTAGATAAATCTATACAAATATCACCTGCATGCACATTACTTCTTTAACAATAACCAGCTCCTGATACAAACTGTTAGCAGTGAATAAAACTATTGTGTATAGTGGCTCTGTGTAAAAAGATCAAATACATTTATTTTAAAGTTTTTATTGTCATGTACAGAGTACAATGCAATTCTTACTTGAATTCCTTCTTTACAGACGGGACGATTAAACAAATAAAGCAGCGCAATATTACAGTAAAATAATAAATACACTAACTTACGTGTACTGTTAGAGCATTTATGTCATTTATTTAAACTTTATTTTGCCAGGTAAATTAACTGAAAACCAGTTCTCACTGCTTTACGTGATATTCGGGAGAAATAGCAGATAAGGCATCGGAACTTCCTGGGATACAAACGTCATGCGTGTAACTAAACTCTTCAGCCAATATGGGTCACAGAAGCGGCTCCAGTTTGTTCAGCCGGCTGAGAGGTGCTGCACAATCTGTCTTAAGTCGTCTTGCTCTCACGAGGTTTTTGTACCATGTAAAACGGTGATGGGTGGTGTTTTGCAGCGACGGCTGAAGCTGGACAAAAAAAATCTAACCATGATGCATTGGGTCAGGATCTGAATCCATTGCTTTAAGCCAGCGCTGTACGTGGCTGCAGGATGAATAAAACTCTTCCCACACTGGGAGCACTGCTAGGGCTATTTGCCTGTGTGAATTTTCTGGTGTGTCTTTAGGTGTCTTAACTGACTGAAGCTCTTCTCACACGCTGAGCACTGGTATGGCCTCATCCCTGTGTGAGTCCTCCGGTGTGCCTTTAGGTTTCCTATCTCTTTGAAGCTCTTCCCACACTGGGAGCACTGGTACGGCCTCTCTCCTGTGTGAATCCGCTGGTGCACCTTTAGGGTGCAGGACCGGCTTAAATTCTTACCATATTCTGAGCAGTGATGAGGCTTTTCTCCTGTGCGAGTTTGTAGGTGTTTCTTTAAGTCACGTACCTGACGAAAATTCTTCGCACACTCTGTGCACTGGTAGGGCCTGTGTGAATCCGCAGGTGGCTCCGTAGGTGTGCTGACTGACTGAAGTCCTTCCCACAGTGGGAACACTGATAGGGCTTCTCCCCTGTGTGAACCCGCTGGTGCAACTTCAAGCCTGCAACATTACTAAAGCTCTTCCCACAGTGGGAAAACTGGTAGGGCCTCTTCCCTGTATGTCTTTGATGGTGTGTCTTTAGGTTCCCTAGATCATTGAAACGCTTCCCACACTGGGAGCACTGGTAGGGCTTCTCTCCTGTGTGACCTCGCTGGTGTTTTGTTAGGCTGGCTAGATAACCGAAAGTCTTACCACATTCTAAGCAGTGATAAGGCTTTTCTCCTGTGTGAGTTCATTGATGCATCTTTAACCCAACTACATAGCCAAAACGTTTTCCACAGCATATGAGCACTGGTAGGGCTTCTCCTTTGTGTGAACCCGCTGCTGCATATTTAGGGCTAATATACCACTGTACCTTCTCCCACACCGGTGGCAGTGGTAGGGCTTTGTGTGAACCAGTAAATGCTCCTTTAGGTCTCCTACATTGCTTAAGCTCTTCCCACAATGGGAGCAGCAGTGATAAGGCTTTTCCTCTGTGTGAGTTTTTTTGATATGTCTCAAACTCTTGTAGTTGACTAAAACTCATTGCACACAGTGAAAACTGGTAGGGGTTCTTGCCTGTGTGAATCTGCTCGTGCTTCTTTAGATCCTCCATTGCAGTGGAGTCTAATAAAACAATAATTCAGTAATATGAATTGCAGACAGTACTAGGTATCTGTGTGATGCAGCATGCGGAATTTTCTGGAAGCTGGAAGATGTTTCTATAGTTACCTGGGTATGGAGGTCTGATACTCCCATCCACCTTCTCCTCAGTCACGTCCTGAAACACCGTTTCTTCTTTCACCCCATTAAATATGGGACACACCATACTCTCTGCTTTCTGAGGAAAGGAGAGAGTTCATCTGGTCTATGAGACTGAGAGAGACGCGTTTCAGCATCACACAAAGATCTTTAACAGGCATCACACAGGACACATTATTCCTGACTGATACTGAACACAAGCTGCCCTCTAGCTGCTGCTCTCTCTCCACTCCTAATCCATCTAAGCAGCTCCCTGCTGAAGGTACTACAGGGTAAAAGCACAGGTGACAT
>JABFEB020001171.1:0-10815 GCA_019775895.2 Stomatorhinus ivindoensis
TATATTTATTGTATAGTGTATATTATGTATATTTAGTAAATGTTTACATGCAGTACCAGTCAAAAGGAGAGTGATGGTGTCGCATCACATGACCTGACCACCTGACCAGTGGCGGCTGGCCCATAGGGGGCGCTCGGGCACCGCCCTCCCAGACGTGGGGGGGAATATAAAAAATATATATTGCTTCAAAGTACGCACCTATATGTATATTTGGGTGACATGGTAGTGCAGTAGTTAGCACTGTTGCGTCACAGCTCTGGGACCTGGGTTTGAATCTCTGCCTGGGTTACGTGTGTGTGGAGTTTGCATGTTCTCCCTCTGGGTACTCTGGTTTCCCCCCACAGTCCAAAGACATGCTGAGGCTAATTGCAGTTACTAAATTGCTTGTACAGTAGGTGGGAGTGTCCCCTGCCATGGGCTGGCCCCCTGTCCAACGTTGTTCCCTGCCTTGTGCCCATTGCTTCTGGGATATATATGAATATCAATGTCTGTTTTTAGTATGTGTCTATATACAATCAGAATTATTTAAACCGTTTCCACCAACTGACTCTCATTCAACAGTGAATTTCCACCGACTGATTTACACCAATCATTTCTCTACTTGGGCGCTCATCAAAGCGCCCCAGAAGTGCAGCGAAATAGCCAATCGTGTATGGTTGCTAGATGAAAATAATAAAGATTTGTCCTATCAGCATCACCGAATGAAATGGTTTTGGGGCGCTGGAAATTTCACTAGGAAGGGAAATCTATTGGTATGTCAGCCCCACCAAGAATTATTTTCACCAGCTGCCAATGGACCCACAGCGATGCTGAGGCTGGCTTTGAACAAGTGACCTTCTGATTACAGGCACACAGGCTTAGCCCACTGAGCCACACGCTGCCCCCCTATGTTGTTTAATATATGTTATTTAATGGTTTTGCTGTCTTGATAATTATTCTAATATGTAGTGAATAGTACAAATAAACCTTTCTGTGGTTAGACATGTTCAAACTTTTTACTGGTACTGTGTGTGGATTCATTTGTATGTAATATGCTTGCATGAAGAGAGATGCTTTGGCGTCCATTATGTATATTATGTGATTGCCCCATACTGAAAAATGAAATGTTAACACATGATTTAGTATTGAAGTGGCAGGCAGACTTAGGTATTGCATTGACGGTGAATAAGTAAGTGTCTTTGAGGAGAGGAACCAACCTTTTTTATGAGTACTTAACAAGACTAACGCAGGCACTGTATAAACTGAATAGAACACGGGTAACACCAGGAGGTCAGAAGCCAGACTGTAAGGTACACACACAGTGGGGGATTTATACACAGCTAAGGACATGCAAGGATCGGACAGGGTTCACATAAAACACGGGCAAACAATCAGCAAATACAACTGGACATGAAGGGGCTATTTACAATTGCCTGCAAGCATGTCGGGATATGTTGATCCCCACTGGCGCTACAGTACTGTGACAACAGATCACCCATAAATCAACAGATACAGCATTCCACTAAAAACCGAGTCTCTGTTTTACCCTTTTTTTGGAAAGGTTTAGGCCCTGACTGGGGAGTCAAAGAGTCATCGGTGTAGGTGCTATCGGTGTAGGTGCTATCGTGTTTGTCTCTCAATACCTTGAGTATCGTTCAATAAACCACTTAAATTTGCATTTGCATTCTGCTCTCTCTTCACCCATGCCTGGCTGTTTCTGGATTCATAGAGGTTTTAGAAAGTAACTTAAAAGGTAAATAATAAAGTGATGACTTTTTTCTGAATGTAAGCAGTTAAGTAATCAGATGACAATTTGAGACAAGTAATTGGTAATCAGTAATGGACTGACCTTTTTGAGTTGCTTCCCCAACACTGGAAACAGCACACACTGAGCTCAGCTGGATGTCACCTTGTGATAAATGGGACTTGTGGAGAGGTTTCACTGGCACAGGCAGGAGCATCTTTCACAGGTACCATTCTCTTAGTATTACAGATTGGTGCCCTCTGCTGTTTACTGTGAGGATTGCGGCCCTAACCCTGGCTACTGGTATTTTAAGTGAATTGATAGACACACAGACTTTGCTTTATTTGCTGTTATTAACGATCACAAAAAAGTATTATTTTATAATATATACATACAATCAGATCTTCCGTATATTAAGTGACTGTACGCTTTTTGTATGTTTTTGTGTGTTCTGCCAAAAATGATGTGTCCTACAGAACCTAAAACAATTTTAACACCTTTTCATGCAGATAGTTAGGAGCCATCATGTTTAGGAATAAAAATGTAACTAATTTCAGTGACGAGTATTTCATTACATACAGTTGGATTCCGGAGGCTTTTGGCCAATATAACGTATATGGAAACAGCCACTCCTAACCACTGACCTTGTGATCACATGACTCATGTTTCCTGCCATTCACTGTACCTCACAGCACCTCCCTCTTCATTTGTTTCATTCCTTTCCTTCGACCCTCATAACCCTCATTCTAGGTTTCATTTCTGTTTAATGTTCAGACAATCATTGGCCCAGAAATGTGTGTAACATTCTACACTTTATATCTCAGTACTGAGCATTCAGTATCTGGATCTCAAGGTTCAAGGTTCAAGGTTGCTTTATTGTCATTTCAACAATATACATGGTACAGTACACAGTGAAATGAGATAACGTTCCCCAGGACCATGGTGCTACATTAAAGGACTGGGACCGTTAAAAAAAACATGGGTTGTACGTATGCCACATAAGACAAGACAACTGTGTAAAGTGCACGTGTGCAGATCTGTGCAAAAACAGTAAGTAAACAACCTGAGACAAGTGCAACAAGGACAACAGACAACACATAGATGAGCAGCAGCTGATGTATAGCAGCAGAAACAAAAAACAAGTTATAGTGCAGCAAAAAGAAAACAAGTTGTAGTGCAGATCACAAAGTTGCAGTGCAAATGACTGTGAGTGTGTATGTCAGTCCAGTTCCTGAGTATTAGAAGCCTGATGGCTTGTGTGTGTGTATGTGTGTGTGTGTCTCAGACCAGTCCCTGAGTGTTTAGAAACCTGATGGCTTGAGGGAAGAAGCTGTTGCAGAGGCTGGTAGTAAGGGCCCGAATGCTTCGGTACCTCTTACCAGATGGCAGGAGGGTGATGCAGGGGAGGAATTATAGCATTCCAGCTATGTTGTTCTGTCACTAGGGGGGCACCAGGCATCTTATCAAGGGTCTATTATAGCATCTCCATATCTGTGTAGATGTTGAATGGAACCAACACCTCTATAATCATTTGAAATGAACATTTGTGACTTTTTGACTAAGACTCCCCACCCTATAAATTTCCACTTGTTTCCACACATAGTCATATACACGCACTCACAGACATGCAAGCACATACAGAGAGACAAACATATAGTAGACACAAGTATGTACATATATGCATACACACAGCTTAGAAAGAGCACACAAGTATTTGAGTCCAGCAAAGGCTCTCTGTAGAAAGGTTAACCCAGGATAAAGCTTGTTTACAGCTATGCACATGCACAGCCTTAGAGATGAAAGCTACAGGACTAGCTTGTTGTTTCAGCTTTTGTTCGAGGTGGTTAAGAAGCTGTTTCATTCTACAATGAAATGTTTCTACTGCAGGACTTAAATAACACTATCTAGGCACTGGGCAGACAACCTTACAGTAAAAAACTTTATTTCCTCCTGTTTTTCCTTTATCTGTGGCCCTCTTTTCCCTCCTATTCAACTTTTCCATTGTTTTTATGCCAATGTGATCTAAGCCAACGTAAAGAGTGACAAGAGGCAGGCAGATAAAAAAGGGGAAATACTGAGGTTGTGGTATAAAATTAATCTCATGGAACCTACAAATAAACCCTCTACATACAATTCCACAGACATAATTACACACACAGCACATCCCCTCTCATCTCCAGCCATCGTCCCCACATTGTTTCTGCATAAGCATGAAGCTGGACGCAGGACGATCCGGACAGTGTGGAAGCAGCTAACGGGGGAATTCCTGACCTGGCGAGGCTGCTCAGCAGACATTGATCCTGTGTTAGTGCTGTAGATTTACTCAGTGCTTCTCAGATTGTGTGCTTGAAGTCTGCTGAATGCCATATGCACCCCTCTTACCACGCAGATATTGGTTCTTCTTCTTTCATCAGTGTGCTTCTTGCCATAGCTTCTGCAAAGTTCAGCCTATCTAGGAGAGGCCTGCTCAGTCCCCCCACCATATAGCTGAAATTGAGATCCTGATCATCAAAGACTCTTAGAAGTGCAGATTATTCCTTTACGGCAGGCAGAGAATTGATGCTGATTCTGATCACCCGTTACTTGGGCTTCAGTCCTCTGGTTCTGTTCCATTTGGAGTAACCAGATCATCATGACACACAAATTGGGCCCTGATTTGTTTCTAAATACACAAATCACATCCTACTATTGGCTGCCAGTTGCCAGTTGAAGCTCATGCTCTGAATTCCCCAGTTCAGAGAAGTACCTTCGGACAGTGGTTCTGTCACACAAACCCATTCAGCATCCTTTTGGTCCGAGGCCCTCCCTCCTGCTTCCACAGCGCACCCCCTAAGCACATTCTGCTGAAACACTGACTCTGACTATTTCAGACTGGGGAGACATCTACAGGATGTCCACTGCATTGCTGGCCAAGACCCTGAGCGCTTCCTCATTCTCTGCCTTCCACAATCTCAGCCTTGATTTGTTATTTGCTGACCGAAAACTGCAGCACTTTAGCTCACAAATCCTTATGCCCTAGCGTTTTCTTTTTTTGTACTCTTGCTTAAGACTGAAATTAATCAACGTAAAAGCTTAAATTGCCGTTAACAAATGATGTGCTTCAGTGCCACGGCAAGAAACATTGTGAGCACTGATTATTAATTACCATTAAAATTAATAAGTAATTTTAGATTTGCAGTGTACACTATGTATATATAATGTCAAATAAATACAAACTTTGGATGAGAAACTTGCCTAATTTTTATCCTAATTTCCTTTATTAGAAGACTGTTTATTAACTATCTGCTTGTAATTACTTCTCTGATGATAATTCATATCCAAAGAAACAAACATTTCTGTTTGTGGGTAGTTTCTGGCTCAGACTCATTATTTTGTTAATGGTATAGGAACAGGGCTCTTGTTGGAACAGGAAATAGCAGAACTGGATCATATATATAGCAGATATCAGTTTTGTAACCAAGACACCCCTGTCACCCCTATTACCTTCAAGCAGTTATTCCTGACTTTGGGAATAAAAAGATTATCAAAACTTCCACAATCAGTCATCCATGCTGAAAGAAGAAAGAAACAAAACATCCATGCTTGTAAACTGCAATTATTACCTCAGTCTATAAGCACAGTGAAGCTGTTATCCAGTAGAGCATTGTGGGATTGGTTATGGATGCACATGTGCTGCCGTTTGATCTGTGATAGATGGATGAACTGTTTTGGGGGAATTAACATCATATTTCAGGAGAACTCAGGTCAGAACCCAGTGGTTTTGATCATTTTTGTTAATTACTTGTGTTCATTTTTGCAATTTATTTTTAGTCATATTTTAAGTCATCTATTTTTTTTAGTTTTGGATGATACAATTTTCCTTTAGATTTAGTCAACAAAATCCACAGTACATGTAGTCAATGAAACTACCATGTTTAGTCATAGTGTAAAATATCACATTGCTTTGGGAATTTCATTTAATATTTTCTGTAAATATGCACGCACACACACACACACACACGCACGCACACACACGCATCTGGTCCACACACTCTAATATAACCTAATCGCATACTGTAAGTCTATCTCTATCCTCTACTGATTCCTGAAGTAAACATATGTAATGTTGTTACTATGGCATGGCGTTAGGTTTGAATATGAAATCTATAGGGACACGGATTTAACTGCACTGCTCTAATTCTAAAATAGCATCATGTGAACTTTATCATTAAATAAAATTTAAATTAGTCTCAATCCAAAAACTCATGCATCTATATTTTATATCACATATTTTAATTAATATTATAAGAACAAACTCCAGTGCATAGAGGTAAGGAGCATGCACTGATTACAGTTTGATGCCACACCCATCACAGGAATGAGAACCATTACTTCAGCACCACGCAAGTCCAAATTGACCCGTGTTTCCCCCCCCCCAGTGGCTGGAGTCCCCAGTCCTGCCACTAACCTCCAAATCATTCCCTGTAAGTTGGAGGACCTCCTTATAGGGGTAGATGCAGATTAACATTTTACCCAGGACGAAGCAATTGCAGGATAAGGGCCTAATGGAGCAGAATCACCCCAGACATTCACAGGATTTTAACCCGTACCTTTCTGGTTGCCAACACAGAATTCTAGCCTCAGAGCAACAACTCCGCCAACAGAACTTGAACTTGAATAATAGAAAAAAAAACTAAAGCGTCCCCTCTCAAAACATGTGAAAACCAACTGGGGTGTGCTTATTTCTACACCTTGTTCAGTTCCTGACTGAACTTTTCAAACACATTAAAAATCAGCTATTTGTTTTTATTCCTTTCATTGCACTTAAAGTATTTGTTGCGTCACACCCACAGGGGCGGGGCCAGACAGGTGCCACACATCCAGGCAAGATTAGTTGACTTTAAAAGAGAAGCAAACCCAACAATACTTGCGAAGTATTGTGCTGATGTCAAGAAGCCATACCAAGCAACTTTTCCTGTCACTCGTGTACCTGCTTGCCCTTACCTTGCCTGTTAACACAGTGTTTGATCCTTACCTTTTTACCATCTCTCCTTGCTCCAGCTCTTGTACCCGACCCACCTATCCTGCCGAGTCCAGCTCCTCCTACTGCTGTTCCATCTGTAAATGTAACCAGTTTACTGTAGGTATTGGTGTCAATATTATTAATGTAAATAAAAACCAATATTGGTCCTAAAATTGAACCCTGCAGTACCCCATTATGAATGCAGGCCCATTGTGACATTGTGCCTCTAACTACTCGCTGCCTCCTGTCAGTTAACTAGTTTTCGATCCAAGCTGCTACGGTCCCTAAAATCCCTGCAGCTTTGAGCTTAAGCAAGAGACATTTATGGGGGGCAACATCAAAGGCCTTCTGTAAATCTAAGTAGGCCTTTTTGTGATCAATTTCTCTTGTAGCTTCCTCAAATCAGAGGGTACCACACCAGCATAAGGATTTCTGAAATAGTAACGTTAAAGGTTGGCTAATAATATCCCTCATCTCTTTTATAAGTATAGGGAAGATGCCATCAGGGCCCTGCGATTTATTTATTTTGAGCTTAGCTAGGCTTAGTACCACATCAGCCTCAGTTATACATATATTGGTCATAGACGATGCTGTATTTGTACTAAATGATGGTAAGTTACTCATGTTCTCTACTTTGAACACCTGTGTAAAATAATCGTTAAACTCATTTCCTATATAAATTTCATTTTCAATTATAAGACACTATCCTGCAAATTACCGATTTCAACTTTTAGAGCTCTTTTGGAGTTAAAGTATTGGAAGAAACGTTTAATGTCATCCTTAACCTACAATGCAATCTCCCTTTCTATGTTCCTCTTAGTGAGTCTAATGTTATTTTTTAACTCAACCTGTAGACTCCTGCTTTATTTTGAAATCATTAGTTATTTTACATTTGTGAAAGAGAGCCCTTTTCCTCCTGACTTTATTCTTAATTTCTGTAGTAAACCACCTTCATTGCAGTTTCTTAGATTAAATTTTGCTGGAAACAGGGATGAAGTCCTGTTACACTTGCAACAATATGCTTTTAAAAAATCCCCATGCCTCTTCAACTGTTTTGCTATTTAACTCCATCCAGTTTACAGTTTCTAGTTTCAGTCTCATACCCATTAAAAGTAGCCTTTCTACATTGTATATTTTTGTTTTGACCTTTGCTCTTCGGACACTAAAGTTAACTTCAAATTAAACTTGTTATGATCACTACTGTCCAGTGGTTCTAAAACCTCTAATTTTCCAATCCTATCCTGATTATTAGGGAAAACAAGATCAAGAAGGGCTTCTCCTCTGGTATGAGTATTAACAAACTGAGTAAAAAACAATCCTGTACTAATTCCACCATCTCAAGTTCACTGTATCCCAGGTATCATGATCCGCCCGTCCGAGCCACGCGTGTGCCACGCCCCCCTCGTTACCTCGTGTCCGATCCTGATGGAAACCACCTGTTGTCAATTCGTGCCTGATTGTCTTCGCCTGTTGTGTATCAGTCCAAGCCTGTCTCTTGTATTTAGTCCGCGTCTGAGTCAGTCTCCCCAGATCTGTCATTGTATTGTTGTGTGCCCTGTTACCTGGATGTTCCGTATATCTGCCGTGTTATACCCCTGATTCCCATCCTAAATGCTGTCTCCCGAGTCTGCTTGCCCGCCCGACCAGCCTCGTCAAGACACCAGGTAAATTAAAATCACCCATAACCACCACATCATTTTTATTACTCATAATCCTGATATGGTCATATAATATTCTGCTTTCCTCTGCAGCTACATTAGGTGATCTATAACAAACACCAACAATTAGGCCGTTTGAGTTTTTTGCATCTAGTTTTACATACAGCTTCTGTACCTTTTTTTAACAGTGAGCTCCCTTGCCTGCAAGTTCTCTTTTATGTATACTGCAACACCACCTCACTTCTTGCCTATCTTGTCTCTACGGAACAATGTGTAGCCATCCATATTATATTTTTCTCCATCATTGTCACTCATCCATGTTTCTGTTATTCCTATAATGTCGTAAGAGTCTGATGAAATACAAGCCTCTAAATCATGAATTTTGTTTCTAATACTCCTAGCATTTAAATACAGACCACAAAGGGTAGTGTTTTACAGTGCCCACTTTTAATATTTATTGGGGCTTTCCGTCTCCCCCAGAGTGCGAATTACCCCTCCAAAATTGGGGGGTACTGCCCTCATAACATTTCTTTGACTATTATGGTCCGCTACCGTGACAATACAAATAGTCACCACCAGGATCAATGTTAAGAGTGCAAGATGCGTTAGGGGTGTTTACTAACATGTATGGAACATGCAGTCATGGTCTGGACATGCAAGAAAATGAGAATCAGTACAGAAGATCTCATTATCCTTATCCTTATCCAAAAGAATTTGGTTTTGATAACTTCCAAGAATTGTCCTAGAAGAAAAGTAATAAGCCTATACATTTACAAACAGCCTGGTCTGGTCCAGCAGTCTGGTGTTATTCCAGCCTTCTCAGGCCCCCCAGAACCAACAGCCTTCAGAAATAAATATTTGCCTATTAGGCTAATATCTGTCTTGATGATACAGTAGATCATAAAGTACAGCCTAATTTCTAACTCACCTCTTGGTCCTGTGCGTTGTCCTCATCCTGCCATCTTCCTGCTGCCTGCACACTGTCCTCATCCTGCCATCTTCCTGCAGCCTGCACACTGTCCTCATCCTACCATCTTCCTGCTGCCTGCTCGCTGTCCTCATCCTGCCATCTTCCTGCACACTGTCCTCATCCTGCCATCTTCCTGCTCACTGTCCTCATCCTGCCATCTTCCTGCACACTGTCCTCATCCTGCCATCTTCCTGCTGCCTGCACACTGTCCTCATCCTACCATCCTCCTGCTGCCTGCTCGCTGTCCTCATCCTGCCATCTTCCTGCTCACTGTCCTCATCCTGCCATCTTGATGCTCACTGTCCTCATCCTGCCATCTTGATGCTCACTGTCCTCATCCTGCCATCTTCCTGCTCCTGTGCCTCTCCTGCCTTCTGCTGACCACCACTTTCCTTCATAAACATTAACAGTTTGCAAAACTGCACCTATACCTTTAGTGTAATGTTCTGTAGCTCTTAACACTAATATTTCCTACTTACTCTTCTTTTACCACCAAAAAAGTGTCCGTTGTCTCCATCTTTCCTTTTCCTCATAGTGTGTCTGTGAATACAATATAATCTATATTTAACAAAACAGTATCTGGGCTATCAGATGAAGCTTCTAAAAATGTCTATAATTATGTAATGGTTGAATGCAGAATCAATACCACTAAAATTCAAATATTAGGGCTTATAATTTGCTAGCTAGTTTTTTTTACGTTGCTCCTATAGGTTTCACTTATAGTAATGTTTTTTCAGGGCATAACGTTAGAACTTCTTATGCATTATTAGCCAAATAACAAACCACACAGGCTAAGTGGCAAATTAATTTCAGAAAGGCACAATTTATTTATGATAAAATGAGAATGAAAACATAGGGAGTTCATCTCTTTGAAAAATGATCATGATCGATTTTACCTCACCAAATAAGCCTGGTTTAAATAGAGAACTTAGCTTATCTTGCTAGTTGACATAACTAACGTTGACTGTACTGGTGTTCTGTCGAGTTGAGCTACTTTGTCGAGGTAAGCTATGGATAGGGCTATCGCTTAGCACTACGGTAGCTTACCTTGACAAAGCAACTCAACTCGACAGAACACCGGCTTCAGAAGGACAATGGTAATTCACCTTATAAAGACGTCCGCTTGCATTAGTAGATGAAACACTTAAACAAATAAATGAAGGTTGTAAAATTACACATTTTCAACAGGCTAGACTTCTGCTGGCTACTTACATTTACCAATGCACGACAAACAATACCATGCCAGACAAATATAATGAACAGGTCAGTCAATGATAATGAATGAGGTGGTTAAAATGGTATGGTCTACATTAGGGGTGTCTGAATTCGTTTTACATAAAATTTGTGAGGTGAGGTTATCTAATTTTTACAACAAAAGAAAAATGTTAAGACCCGCCAAACTGCTATTTTTGTCTCTTTGGGGGGGGGGGGGGGGGGGGTTGGGGTTTGGGTTTGGGTTGGG
>JABFEB020001172.1:0-10808 GCA_019775895.2 Stomatorhinus ivindoensis
GGGGGGGTTAGGACAAGTGTATCAACCCTAGGGTGGGGGTTATGACAAGTGGTCTGGATGGCCAGTGTACATAAATTATTTGTGTTTACTGCTAAAAGGCTTCCAAAAATCCAACATGGTACAAACTTGTGAGCTTTGGGTGACCTGAACCACTGAGCTCTGCAATGCTCTCTGCTGAGCTACAGAAGGGCTGCTAGAGCTATTCTAAATACGAAATTGTGCTTTAGTTTAACAGGCTCGCAAAAGATTCAACTGACCTCATGATTGCGTGGTCTGAAAATATAATAACAACTGATATTTTATTGATCCCCATGGGGAAATGGCCTTTATGCCTCCCTCAACTTGCTCTATTTTCTAGAGTAAGTTGTCCACAAAGGGCAGCCACCCAAAAACAAGACATTTTATTTTTCAAAATGAGGCGATCACGCAATATACCGGTGGGTGCAAACTCTAATCCACATGTTTATCAAGACACTTAATTGCACAACTACACTGACATTCCTATTGTACAATAAAAGAAAAACTGAACAAAAGTGAACATTCATATATATGGATTGGGCTACAATCAACATGAATAGTAATCACAAATGAAAGCTTTTTCAATTCAACTCTTTCACATTGCGTATACCAATTCATTATGGAGGCTATTTTGTGACAATTCAATAAATACAAATATTATTTAAACTGTCATTTAAAAAAATTTAATTGTCATTTAAATGATAATTTATTAATATACCATTTAAATGATTTATTTAAATGAAAGTTTAAATGATAACCAGCAACTATTAAAATGATCTGTCAAAGTAGGTGGGCTCCTAACAAAACTTAACATGGCTACGTTGCGAACTAAGTCAGGTCGATCAAATTTATAACCCAATTTCATCCGTTTCTGTCCTGGGGTTGTATAAATCCTAACTTCCCAAAATCCTAAGTAAGCTCTCGTAACTTTAGTATAGCAGTTATTTTTATCCTAACGTAAGGCAGGAAATATATTTTACACAAGCTTCCTGACCTCCTAAAATCTTAAGCTATTCTAACTTCAGGATAACTACACACTCACAATCATGACATACTGATAAATATTTTGTTTAGCGCAGCCACCTTATACAACAGTAGTCCCTCGGTATCCACAGGTGATATGTTCGAAAACCTACCATGGATAGCCGAAACAAAGTAAGTGAAAGGGATTCTAATGTTTTAGTGTAATTCTCAAGAGATGATAGAGCAATGAAAAAATATCATGCATCAAGGGGTAAAGGAATAACGCAAATCCTGCTTTTATATACCCATCAAAGGATGAGGGAACTATGAAAAACATTTTCTTTTTTTCTGACTAAGGTAAGCTGTGGATAACTGAAACAGCAGAAACAGAAGGACTACTGTAATTCATTCCCACGTTATATTACAACGGGCCATATCATTTTTATCGTTAAGTAATGAATGGGGCTCTGTACATTTTGTTGGTAGTGTGTTTTGTCATTTCCAGTTCAATACCAATACAATGCCTTTGCAAAGTTTGACAAAGATCCGTCAAAAACTATTTGAGTTAATGTCTTAACGGTATCAAGTGTCAAAACTGCCCTTGTTTTGACATCACTATGCAGCGCTGCTTCAACTTTAGGGCAACTGGTCTCAGAATTTACTCAGGATTAGTTCCTCACCCATACAATGCCATCATTAAACATCAAATTGTTCATGAGTTATCATCTTACATACAGAAGTGCCTGTGACAGCAGATCATTTTTAAAACCATACAGATTTCCTGTCCAGGCCTGGATCTAGACTGCTGAGGATTGGGGAGCAATTAGAAATTTTGGTGGGGCAGCATTTCACACAATGCACTATAATACAGTGCAGTAGCAGCCTGTGACCAGAAAAATAGATGGGGCACATGGACATTTCATATTTTATGTTTGAATTGCTTATGAACTCTACATTATGTTCTCATGGTCATCTCTCAACTATTATTATTATTATTATTAATAATAATAATAATAATAATAATAAAGAAAAAATAATAATACTAATGCAATTTCTGTAAAGTGCTTTGCATGGAAGTGTCCGTTAACCAAACATAAATTTAACATACACATTAACTTTTCTACTGGCATATTAAAGGCAAATTTGTAACTTCAACTCATGAACTGGTATATAAGAATATAAGACGAGAGAACATGTAACAAACAGTAATATAGTGGACAGATGTTCCTTAAAGAGAAAGAGCATTAAATGTTAATTACCAAACCAAAAACAAACTAACCTTGCAAACAAAGGTGAAAGTGATGTGCACTGTGTTGGTACAAAGTGGGCAGGAAAAGTGCAGCATTACTGTCTGCAGTGCACAGCACAGCTGTCCACAGCAACAGCCCAAATGATTCAAAGTAGTGCAGTATTGGTCTCGAAACCGGTCGACTTAGTCTCTGTTTAGGTGTTGACTACATCACTAATTTGAAGGCACTGGTCCTGAACATATGTTATTCAAACTAAGAGCAGCTGTATCTGAATTGCTGGTAGCAAGCTTTGATTTGGGAACCAAAAATGTTGTTTATGGTTGTGTATGACTAATTTAAGTGAATTAACTCACGTAATCAATCTAACCAGGTAACTATTTATACGAGCACTGACAGGGTTGACAACTCACATGCAACTGATGTGACACACTCACTTTCAGGTTCTCAAGCAAGAAATCTTACGGCAAATCTATATTATCCCATCATAAACCTAAAAATAGGTATGTCAAAAACTTTGGGGTAGTTTGCAAACCCTACAAACTAGTATTTATTATTATTGTTATTTATCAAGTAGAGATGCACCTAATTATCAGCCAGGAACCAGAATTGGCCAATGTTCAGCCTGCACAGCCCGGACCGGAAACCAGCCAATCAGTCTCATGCATTTCCGATACCAAACTGGCCTGTTTTACGGATGCACGTCACACAAACAGCGGCACAGACAATATCCTCACAGCCACCTGCACACTCACAACCACACGCTAACATGACATTAGCACGGAAGTTCTTCACTGTAAGTAAAGACACAAAACTTGCAATTTGTAATACATGTAACACCAAAGTAAACTGTGGGGGAACCACCACAAAAACATGGTGAAACGTTGGAGGTAAACTTTAAACTGACAGTTAAACATATACATGATAGTCTTGAAAAGGAATAACCACTACAATTGCAAAGCTAGCTAAGGTTTTTTTCCTAAGGTAGAGAAAAAGTTTTAATAAAACTTAAACCACCTGCGATATATGGTCTGTACAGTACAAAGGCAAGAAAAAACCATATGAATCTAGCTGACTAGCGATGTAAGAATTGCATGTGCATAACATGCGATGTTGGTATTAATAATATCAGCGAGTAGTTATTAGAGGCACAATGTCACAGTGGGCCTGCGTTCATAGTGGGGTACCGCAGGGTTCAATTTTAGGACCACTATTGTTCCTAATTTACATTAATGATATTGACACCAATACATACAGTAAACTGGTTAAATCTGCAGACGACACCAAGGTGGGGGGTGTAGCAGATACTGATCTAGCAGCGGAGAGTCTACAATGGGATCTGGATTTAATTATCAACTAGGCTGAAACCTGGCAGATGAAATTTAACACAGATATATGTAAGGTAATCCAAGCAGGGAGCAGAAATATACAGTACAGATATTTTATGGGATCCACTGAAATAAAGGTAGCTGATTACAAAAAATACCTTGGTGTGTATGTTAATGCTTCCATGTTCCACTCTCATCAGTGTGGGGAAGCAATGAAAAAAGACCAATAGAATGTTACGATTGTACAATTCCTTGGTAAGACCCCACCTAGAATATTGTGTGCAGGTTTGGCCACCATACCTTAAGAAGGACATTGCTGCCTTGGAAAGAGTACAAAATAGGACTATGAGAACGATTCCTGGTCTTAGAGGAATGTCTTATGAGGAGCGGTTAGCTGAGCTAAATCTATTTAGCCTCGAGAAAAGGAGACTAAGGAGGGACATGATTCAGGTATATACGATTCTAACAGGTCTGGATGCCGTTCAGCCAAATGGCTATTTCAATATTAGTTTAAATACTAGAACTTATGGCCATGGGTGGAAATTAGTCGGAAGAACATTTTAAACTGAATTTGAGAAAGCACTTCTTTTCACAGCGTGCAGTTAGAATATGGAATAGTCTTCCTGCTAGTGTAGCGCAAGCTAAAACCCTGGGTTCTTGCAGAGCTAGATAAGATTTTAATAACTCTGAGCTATTAGTTAAGTTCTCCCCAAATGAGCTCGATGGGCCGAATGGCCTCCTCTCATTTGTAAATTGTTAGGTAAATGCCATATCGTCTAGTGAATTCAAACATACTGGAAAATACTGGAGCATTTGTTTTGTTATTTAAATCTGTTACACCTGCTCTTGTTCAGTAAAGTAAATTATGTCAGATAATGTTGGGTGTACAGCAATTCATTTTCAGTAAATTATTATTTATACCTCTTTCCAGTCACAGAGTACATTTTGAGACTCCTTTAAGTGACATAAAATCTCGTAACCAAGCACAGTTTGGGGAAAATGTAAAGTTCAACAATTTCTTTTATTATGAAAATTAAATTTTGCATTGAAGAAAAGCTGGATTTTTGTTTACATGCTGTCAAATATAGTTCAGAATTGGCAAAAATCAGCATCAGTACATCACACAAAAAAAAAAAAGAGTAATCGGAATCAACAAAAAAACTGGAACTGGTGCATCTCAATTATTAAGGAAATAAAACTGACATGCATGTACATGTATGGGCAGACCTGTCTCAAATTGAACATCTCACTCCGACAAGCTGACTGAAGTTGGCAACCCTGGGCTGATATCAATGCTAGCAAACTGTCCATCTTAAATAGCTGCATAGAACGGACAGAAGCAAGGAGGGGAAAACATAGACAAGAGCTCCTCTGCAGTGGCTAACTTCATGCAGTACTAATTGTGAGTTCAAGCTGAAGTTTCTAGTGAATATGAATGATGATGATAATAATAGAGGGGGGGCGTGGGCCAGTGGCTGGGGCTTCCACACATAGGAGGGGGGGTGAGAGGAGAACAGGGAATGAGGATGTGATCCTGCGGTGCAGCCTGAATTTCAACAGTCAGTCACAGCATACAAAGGCAGCTCCCAACTGCTGGGCCCACAAAGAGGAATTAGAAAGAAAACACAACAAAATACCATTCAAAAGATGCGGCGTTTTAGACAATTCCGTACTGTAACAGGAAAGGTCCCTGGTGGAGTCTCCCAGCAGTGGGTGAGCATAAGGTCAGGGGTCAGCAGAGAACAGGGCCCCATCAGAACTGGCATGCAGGAAATCAGTCTGTTTATAGGACACATCCCCAGGACAGCAACAACATAAGGGAGCTGATCACACAACCACTCTGGACGAGAATGACTTAACAATAACAACAATTGATACTTTATTGATCCCCATGGGGAAATTGTCTTTTTACGCCTCCCTCAATTTGCTCTTTGGAGAGTAAGCTGTCCATAAAGGGCAGCCACCTGTTGGGGCACCCAGGGAGCTGGTTGTTAAGAGTATTGCTCAAAAACCCACAGACATGCTGAGCCTGTGTTTGAACTGATGACCCTCTAATTACAGGTACACAGGCTTAGCCCACTGAGCCACATGCTGCTTACTGGTTTGTGCCCATCCTGATGAGGAGGAACATGGTTCACATCCAAACATCCATCAATTTCCTGTAACCACTTGTCCTATTCACAGTCAGAGAGGGGCTATAGGCACAAGGGAAGGAACAACCCAGTATGGGATGTCAACCCATCGCAGGGCACAAGATCGATCAGTGCAGGAACTCAGACTTCAACAGGAATGGTGGTAGAACTATGGTAACATCCACCCTCACTTAGTAAAATAAGGTAATACAACCAAATTTGGGTGATTTGGGGGCATCCCTTATTCAAAAACACACACCAACCTCCTTACAATGGTACAGTTGAAATCTTCCTCCCCAAGACTTATTCCAAACTGATGCATCCAAGTGACTACAGGCCCCTGTGTCCTAATGAGACGGATATAAATAGCACATCTGACTCAAACCTTGAAACTAAGAGGGTATGAGCATGATGGGCAGCAGGTGGAATCGCGTTTAATAAAAGGGACCTTCCCCAATCTGCACAAATTAAAACATCCAGCTATCAGCTCCAAATTGCACTGAAAGCAGTAAGCAGTGAAAGCATCCTTGGTCACAAGACTGAGGGACAACTGAACATGCCCACAGTTGGTCTACAGGTGTGCTCCTCAGCTTCTCCACCACCAGACAGACATTAAGAATCATTCCCATGGAAAGAGGCAGTCTGTCCTGGAATGTGGAATCCAGTCACAGATACCAAGTGTGAATTTCCCTCAGACTCCAGTAAACAGGCCAAGCCCACCAGCCTCTTCCAAGACGTTGTCTAACAGGAAAAATGGCCGGTGACTGCTTTACTTATGCTAGTGTCATGTGCCTTTATTTCACTCTGGAAAAATAATCTGTATTGGCTTGGTGTATGGTCGTTCCAAGAAACGCGCATCAAACGCAAAATATAGGTAGTCCTCCGTACGAATTGCCCGCCCCACACCATGCCGAGCCTGCGGGCGATTTCACCGTGCGCTTCTCTAAAAAGGGCCACGTTATTAAAGTTCACCGCTGATAATGCCGAGGAATCCAGGAGGAGCAGGATCACTACACAACAGTATGACAAACATTGTGCGCGCTCTGAAACCGGTTTCATAATAACAAAGACAATTAAAGCCGTCATTTCAGTAACAAAACTCCTCGGGGTGCACCCTGCGCAGAAATTGTCTTCAGATAATTCTTTATCAGACGGGTACAAAGCTGCGGATCATATTCGGATTAAGACCCATGGCTAATTGCAAAACAAGAAACTAAATCAAAACAAGTTTAGTAGTACACAGGGAACTCGTTTTAATCATTTATGGGTATTTGGCGTTATAATCACAGCGTTAAAAATAATCAGTGTGAAAGTGTGCAATAAAAATGTGGTAATACTGTCATGCATGGCGAAGGAGTAGGCAGTGGCCGGTGTTCGGGGTCCAGACACCCACCCCAGTGCAGGAAGTCCGCGACGTGCTTCTCCCTCCGGAGCGGCGAGCTGCTGCACTCATCATACAGGCAGAGCAGCGCGTCCAGCAGCGCCTCAACGCTCAACGCCGTCTTGTCTTCCCGGCGACCGCCCAGCAGCAGCCGCTCCAACTTCTTCAGCCTCACCTCGGCTGACATGCTCGCCTATCGCCGCGATCCGCCCTACTCCAAACCCCCCCGGGGCCGGCTTTCTGTGGTTCCCCACCTGCTGCTCGCACACTGGAGGGAAAGGGCGACGAGTCAGCCCAATGAAACGATCGATGTCCGGTCGTCGTTTAGATGCGAGGTCTCCGGGTCTGTCCACAGAGGATTCTGGCCACTTCAGGAAAAGCCAACATTTCTGCTGAAACGGCTATCGCTGTGCCGACGTGCTGTCGTGGGACTCTCCCCTACGCCGCTGTGCTCCACCGACTCAGATCCGGGCCCCGCCGGTTTCATTCGCCAAAACCCTAACAAATCTAGGCTCCGCACTGTGTCGACTGCCTCACTGACGGCTTGCAAACGCTCTGTCTCCACCAGCTCGGAGCAGGGCCAAGTTGGTTACACCATCGTGATCCCAAAAGAAATTTAAATTCGAGGAAATTCCAGTCCTTCCATATCTGCTTGCTCCCCTTATTCTGCACTCCCTGGTAAAGCCGTAGCATACGGTGCGCGCGATCCCTGAAACATGGCTGAATGCGCGCCGCTACCCAATCCGCGGCTAGCCAAGAGCGCAGACCAGGGCTGCGAAGCCCCGCCCAGCGCGCCGGAAGCGCTCTCTGAGATTGACAGGCTCCCGGGAATAACGGGATTGGATGTTTTGGGAGTATGATTCGAATAGTAATAAGGGGTTAGGGTTAGGTTTTCGGAGTTAAGGTTAGGGTAAGAGTTAGGGTTTAGGCTATCAATTAGCACTACGGTAGGATGTTTTGATAAAGTACGACGTTTTGTCAGAACACCAGCATTACTCATTTAACCACAATATGTGTGACAGAACATATCGGGTTATATCTAACCAAAATATTTCTAGACGTGTGCATTATGTAGCATACAGTAGGCTGCCTCCATTTTTTGTAAAAGTGTCCAGTTCAGGATGAATGGCATTCAGAGCTTGAGTGTCAATTCTGCTACAGGGACAAATGGCAGGATATCCTGAGTTGCTCAGCCGGATGACAGGGCGTACCAGGACGGTGACCTCAGTGCCAGGGAACTCATCTGCATCCTGGGAACAAATTTACCAAGAAAAACCACCACTCCACCTTTTATCAGACCAATTTGTAATTAAAAGCCAAGCAAAGTGCTCCTTCTAATACACACACACCCACGCAGTAATGATAGCTGTGTCACCCTCCTCGCTGATGATCAGGCTCCTTTACTCTGACGGACTCCCCAGGCAGGAAACAATCTGCAGCCAGCTGTGCCACACAGTCTCATTCTCGTCCACACAGCTGTTTGACCAATAACATAAACAAAAGAAAATCAAAGATGCTGGAATGTGTTGTATTTGCACTGTTAATGGCAACATCTAGAGTTTATGTAGCAAAAGTTTATTGTGATAATGATTTCTAGTCAGTGTTGAATGGCCTCTTGAATATATTTTCATTACATTTTTCTTTTCTGCTGGGAAATACACATGGCTAGCATACGCTGCTGTCCCTGCCTTCTTGTGTGTGTGTATATATATGTGGGCATCTGTGAGTGTGTTTGTGTGCTGAAAGTTCAGGGAGAGGTTTGAATGCTGCTGTTTCTGAGGGGTTGTGACCTGACTGACCTCCTGACTTTGGGTTCCTGATGTCATTGGTGATGCCGTTCAGGCTATACAGATGGGATGAGATGTGCAGAGACTCAATAAAATGACAATGACAGCATTCACCAGGGCAGGTATGGACATGTATGAATGGCAGAAATGTGAAAGGCAGAAGTGGCATGCTCATCGATGACTTGTACTGAGATAAATTAGCAGTGACCTTTGCCTAAGACTGAATACTTCAAATGTATGGGCACATGCCTTAATCTATACACTTCCTATTACTCTATTTTTCTTCATACTATTTAAGTCTGAAGCAGAGTATCTATTTTATGCCGGTGTCTGTACACTGATTCAGTTGCTGCTCTGTGCTCATCGTGACTCTCTCTTTTGCAGCTTCAGTCTTAGGGTTACATGGGAACCCCCAAAGCTGCTGCCTCCACCCTCTGCTCTTCACATTTCTGACTTCTCTGCCAAAACCACCTCTAATTACATAATAAAGTGTGACTATACCTCCATGATGGGCCTCATAAGTGAAGGAGATGAGTCTGTGTACAGACAGGAGGGGAGAGAGCTGCTGGAGTGGTGCAAGACCCACATTCTGTTGCAAAACGTCGACCAGACAAATCAAGTGATTGTGGACTTCATAAAAACCTGCGGGAGGATTACCTGCTATACATCAGTGGCTATGCTGGTAGCAGAGCTCAGCATTAATTGTATGGGTGTGCCCCTCACTGGAAATCTCTCCTGGGGACAGCATGTATCCTCCCTGACTAAGAAATCCCAGCAGCAAGCTCAATTCCTGTGCCATATGAGACAGGTGAGAATGGCACCTCTCATCCTGTCTGCCATCAACAGAGGCACCACTGATTGTCTCCTGACAAACTGTACCACAGCCTGGCTGGGGTTCTGCAATGCCTTGGACCGCCAATCTCTCCCATAGATCAAGTCTGCTAGGACACTCGGCCTTTCCTGTACATTTATAATGCTGACCGCATCCAGAGGCCACTGGCATCATCAGGGACCCAGCGGACCTCCCTCACAGCCTTTTTGCTCCCATGCCACCTGCAGTGATGGGCGGTAGTGCCGCTATTAGTTTGACTACATTTCCTAGTAGCTTGCTTGTAGCGTCGCTGATTTCTGAATCAATTAACTTTCCAGCAGTTACGCAATTTTTTTTTGATGAAGTAGCAACGCAGCGTCCATAAAAGCTACAATTTCCAGGACATGTCTGAGAAAAGCAGAGGTTCCCTCTGCAGTATGATTTTGAAACCTAACAATCAGACAGAAATAAAGCATGTTCATGCGCAACTTTATACTACTGCCCGTCTATCGAAACACGCATGCGTATGGCAGCATCATGAGATCGATACTTCCGTTTCAATTTCTGTCCTGAATGCACTGCGGCTGTCTGTGTAAGCGCTGCTGCTCTCGACTGCCGCTCCCGGCTGTCACGTGACTCACGCAAGCAAACAGGTTCGCTGATAATGCGCGCGCGCACACACACATTATAATATTTACAATAAAGTATTGAATTAGTGGGCCGCCGAACCATTCTCACAATAATTAAACAGCAAGGATAGTTCGGGGTTTAATCAACAGATGGCGTTTATTACACTCGTATTACTACAACGCACACAGTCGCACTGCCCACTGTGCACATCGCCCCGTTTACTCCTCATACACACGGTGGGTGCACGCAGACATACACGCACACTACGTACAGCAATAAACATTAACGATTATACATGACATAACACACAGCACATTCATAATGACACAAGCGATTACTGACAACTATTTACAAGCTGGTATCAGTCCAACGTGTGTGGGATATAGGGCCTGACAAGGTGCAGCAGATGGGAGTGGCTTTTGCAAAGAGTATTGTATTATCAATAAGCTGAAAGTATCTACAGTATATTAGATATTAATAAACCAGCAGTATTAGCAAGAAGCAGATTAGA
>JABFEB020001173.1:0-10790 GCA_019775895.2 Stomatorhinus ivindoensis
TGAGATGACAGGGGAGGGTAGATAAGGTTACGGGTTGAGCGGCGCCTGGATGTTGGATAGAATCTTCTAGATCTAAGTAGAACTGGGATAGGTCTGAGGCACATGTCTTACCAGCAGAGCAGAAATCCAAGTTAAAACTTAAAGCACACCACCCCGCTCAATGTGTGTGTATAATGTGTGTACAATGTGGGTGTGCATGAATGTGTGTATGTGTGAACTGACGTGTGTGCAATTAAAAACTGTGGTGCATTAAAAGTGAGGGAGTGGTCAGGTCACAAGCTCCCCACCGCTGGCAGACGGCAGAATCCTGCACGCTCCACCCAATTCCCTCCACCAAAAAAAAAAAAAAAAGAAGGTATATAGTGTATCAGGACTGTATGGATAACTAAGGTGAAATTGGGTGAGCAGGCAAGTCATGTCACCCTACCACTGTCATGATCCGCCCGTCCGAGCCTCGTGTGTGCCACGCCCCCCTCGCTACCCCGTGTTCTACCCTGATGGAATCACCTGTTGTCAATCGTGTTCATCTGTTTCCTATCAGTTTCATGCCCGTCTCATGTATTTAGTCCGCGTCTTAGTCAGTCTTGTCAGATCCGTCATTGTGGTGTCTTGTAGCGTTTACCCAGTCTGTCTCCTGAATCAACCCCTTCTTCTTTGAACTACCTGCCTTCGTTGTCTTGCCTGCTCCACGCTACCGACACCCTGCACAGCTTCCACAGCGAATGTGACAGAATGACGGATCTCCGTTCAAGAGCACCGCAAGAAGCCGAGGCGGCCAAGAGGTGCTGCACTGGGGAAGGAACCCGGACGTCCAAGCGGACCCGCTGGCGAAACAGATTATCTGCGACAGTGCGGACCTTTTGCTGTGGGATCCTCCCCCCGGCACTGGCTGCCTGCTTAGAAAGGTACGGGACAAACTTTGGGCACTCGTCCAGCGCGTCTCCATGCTACGTGAGTAGAGAGACGTGCTGGATAACCACGTAGAGCAGGAAGCGGAATATTCAATTCCTATCGGGCTCTCCTACCTCAGTCCCCTAGAGTATCCAGAGGAAGACCCGGAGACTGAGCATATAATCAGCATCGGGCTCGCTGATCTCCCCTCTCGGGAATGCCCGGAAGAAGGAGAATCCCTAGTCTAGGGCGCAGTGCTTCCCCCGGAATCGAAATCGAAGAAAAAGAAGAAAAGGCGGAAGGGTGAGGCAATGCCTCCCCGCTCACTTAAACCGGCTGAGACATCTGCCTGCGTTCCGGCTGAATCACCCGCTTGGCGGAAGGGTGAGGCAGTGCCTCCTCGCTCACCTGCTGAGTCGCCCGCCTGCACTGCTGCTGAGTCGACGCCCGCCTGCACTCCAGCTGAGCCGGCGCCCGCCTGCATTCCGGTCGAGTCGCCCTCCAAGCGGAAGGGTGAGGCCATGTCTCCCTGCTCACATACTGAGTCGCCCGCCTGCATCCCGGCCGAGCCGACGCCCGCCTCCTCCCCTGCAGAGCCGGCAGCCACGCCCGCTGCTATGGCCGCATCGCCGGCAGCCAGGCCCGCTGCTTCCCCGGCCCCAGATACTCCTGCCCCGGCCCCAGCGACTCCTGCCCCAGCCCTAGACACTCCTGTGACTCTTGCCCCTGACACTCTTGCCTCTGTGACGTTTGCCCCTGTGACTCTTGCCCCCAACACTCTTGCCCCTGTATTTCCAGCCCTGGACCCAAGCCCCAAGGAGGTCCCAGACAACATCCTCGCCTCCTCCTCCTTGGAGGAGGAGCTTGAATGGGACCCCTCAGGGATATCCCTGCTGGGGCTACCCCGACCACTACCTGGACCCCAGCCAGAGGCTTCCCCACCTGTGTCCCATAAGGGGAGAGGGCACCAGTGTGGGGTCCGGATCCCTCCCACCCTGCGCCCTCGGTTGCCCTGGCTGGGGTTCGGGGATCGCCTCCGTCGCCAGGGGCTCCGGCCCTTCGGTCGCCTGCGGGTCTCCCGGGGTGTCCTGTCGCCCATCCTCAGGCCGGCCGCCCTCAGCCCTGCGGTCACCTTCGGGTGCCCCGAGGTCAGCTCCTCGGGCCCCTGTGGTCCCTGCTCCTCCGACACATCGGTCGACTACGTCTTTGCCGGCTCCGCCGAGGCCGTCGCCTGCCGTGTCTTCCCCTCCCTCCTTCCCTCCGTCACTGGTCCTTTTGGTTCCTTCGTCTCCTCCCCTGGTTCCCCCTTCTGCTCCCTTCATTCCACCGTCGTTTGTCCCTCGTCCCGTCTCCATGTCCCCCTGGTGGTCCCCTCCTGCTCCCTTTGTGTCTCCGTCCGCGGCTCCTCCGGCCGCCGCCCACCGCCCGCCTTGGGTCCCTCGGGCTCCCCCTTGTCCTCCGCCCTTTCCTGTGTGGCTCCCTGTCTCTGTTCCTCGCCCTGTTCCTCCCGTCTCTGCTCCTTGGCCCCCTGTGGTTCCTCCGTTCATTTCTGGTCCTTCTGTCTCGCCTCTTGTTCCCCCTCTGTCTCCCTTCTTTGTCTGCCTGTCCGCATTCCCCGTCCTTTGTCGGGTTTTTTCTTGGTTTCTGCCCGTGTCAGTTTTGTCTCTCTGTTCTGTTCCCTGTGCCTCGTTGACCTGTTTTCTGGTTTTGTTTTCCAGGTCCGGTCTGCCCTCGTCTCGTCCGTCCCTTCCCTGAGGTGCGCCCGGAGTTCACGCCTTAGGGGGGGGTTCTGTCATGATCCGCCCGTCCGAGCCTCGTGTGTGCCACGCCCCCCTTGCTACCCCGTGTTCTACCCTGATGGAATCACCTGTTCTCAATCGTGTTCATCTGTTTCGTATCAGTTTCATTCCCGTCTCATGTATTTAGTCTGCGTCAGTCTTGTCAGATCCGTCATTGTGGTGTCTTGTAGTGATTACCCAGTCTGTCTCCCGAATAAACCCAATTCTTCTTTGAACTACCTGCCTTCGTCATCTTGCCTGCTCCACGCCGCCGACACTTCGAATGTGACAACCACTGGTATGCATTTTATTTTATATATTCCCTCCACCACCCCCCTCTGCGGAGGACAACTTAATTTTTAATTTCCATTGCAAAAAAAAATGCAAAAAACACAAAAACAAAGAAAAACAAAATGAAAATAACAATAATAATAATAATGTGTGTGTACACATGTCCTGCACGCCCCACCATATTCTCAAAAAAAAGAGATGGCCAGTATGGTAAAGTATATTAAAATTGGAAGAGCAGGCAAGGCATGACACCCCGCCACTGGCAGATGACATCCCCCGCTATATGACCTGCCTCAACCATGTGCTGCTTCGAGGAAAAGCATCAATCAAGCAAAAAAACAGAGAAATACTGTTATGACTATCTTACAACAGGCAGTAAAGCACTGCTGAGCAGAATCAGTGTTTAGATCTAAAAAAAAAACCAAACATGCCTGACCCACAGTGGCACAACCCAGACACCCATCCAGCCCACCAGCAGCGGAGAGGGCCAGACCCTCCGGGACCACCTGCAACACCTCCCACACTGTGTGGGCCCAGAGAGAGGGGATCAAAGGGGCCCCCCTCAGACCACATATACACACCTTACACACACATATATTGAGCGGTGGTTTGCATCAGGGATTGAACAGGGGGAGCGTGGGGGTGTGGCACACAGGGGGCTTGCACGGACAGAGCATGACACTTGGGATGTATTAAAAAATATATATATTTTTAATATATTCCCTCCACCACCCCCCCTCTCCGGAGGACTACTTTATTTTTTATTTCCATTGAAAAAAAAAACACAGTACACATATACACACACACACACATACATAAATAAGCACATACACACACTGTGTATATAATAATATATCTTATCAGGACTTGGTCTGTATTTAAATTAGTCTTGGTTTGAACGGTTGCATTCAAATTGTCAAGGAGCATCATGATCAGCACAATTAATCTGCATTCATTTTTTTGACATTTAATTTTTTCTAAATTAATTATGAAACAAAACTAAAGAAACTATTTAGACCAGAAAGACAAAAGACTAGTAAGATTTGAAAAACAAAACAAATTCCCTCATCCATATTTAAATACTACAATGACAATGTCCCCTACAAACAAAAAAACAAAGGAAATTCAGGGAAAGTTCAGTACTACTATTGCAAACAATGCTACACCCCAAGAAAACAGATCAGCTGTTCTACAAACAATTTGAGGGTAGGCTAATACCTCTAAAAGCAGTTATTCAGAGATGATATAGAGCTACATAATTGGGCTACATTCCTCGAGGGTAGAACTGCTTTGCAGTTCTAATTATGCCACAGAGAGCTCAAAAAGCCAGTTAAGTGGATTCAGTCAAGACAATTAGTAGAATCGAGTGGTTTAATACTATGCTGGGAGAAAATTAACTTCAATTATGACTTTGACTAACCTTTACCTCACAAATAAATAGGATAGTATGTCTGGAATGTTTGGATTGATTTGGAATGCTTCCTTTACAGCCATAGAGCAGTAGTGAAAATACTTTTTAACAAGTTTTAACACTATTTTCAAAATGGAAAAGCAATTCAGGCAAAACTTTTTGGCAACTTTGTGCTGGCTAGTTAATGGCACTTGCGTCCAAATGGAGTAAACTCAAACATATTTCATGGTTCAAAAGTCAAAACAGATTACAATCTATTGCTAATAACATTTCTAGTGTTTTGGAGGAATAGACTTAAACACTTAAAATATGAAATTCCAGTCTGAATGTCAGTTCTTATAGCTCCTCTGTGCTTATCTTTAATTAATACTCTGATAATCTGACAATCAGGGCTATTATAAAAGTCCACCTTTTAAAATGTGGACTTCCAAACTGGCACAGTCTGGAGTCTTTATACCCAAAAGAACTGCATATGTGGAGAGCAGAAAAATATTTTCTAGAACTAACATCTAAATGAGAGACTTTCTTTCTTTATGAACCAAAAAGTACAACTAAATAAATAATAACCAAAATAACAAAAGCTATGCTTCAAACAATGTGGATTACATTAATTTTACACAGAAATTAATATAGGAGAAGCAAATATTGCTGACCTCCTATTTCACAATACAGACCTATATATACTGTATATACACACACACACACACACACACACACACTGTCACGCCGGGGTTGCAGCGTGCCTGTATGCAGGCGGCGTTAAGCAAGCAAGACGACGTGAGGCAGGAATATTCGAACGGACGGGGTTTATTTGGAGAACGAGACGGGTAAACACCACTAAACATCATAATGACGGATCTGGGGTTACTAACTCAGACGTGGACTAAATACACAAGACTGACAGGAAACAGATGATCATGAGCAGACGAATTAACAACAGGTGGTTTCCAATCAGGGTTTGCACACGAGGAGCGAGGGGGTGTGGCACACAGGGGGCTCGTACGGGCAGAGTATGACACACACACACACACACACACACACACACATATATATATATATATATATATATATATAATATAGGGCTTTATTGTCAAATAGGAGGTCAGCAGCATTCTCCCACCTGAGAAAACTGTGCTACAATGTTCTTGTTAGTGTGCAGAAACACACTCGTCAGCTCTAATCCACCTGTAACAATGCAAAAGGACTCAGTGGTAAACCCGCTAGAAGCAAATTGCAGTAGTCAAGGCGGGAGATGACGAGGGACTGAACGAGTATCTGGGAAGCCTGTGTGGAAAGGAAAATAATTGACAAAATGTGTAATTTTATGTGTTTGTTTGTTTGTTTGTTTTCTGTCATTTTAAGCACTTTTATTACCTGGCTTACAGACTTTTAAATGTAGCCCTTCACTGTCTTTGGATAGATACCAGTAAATCACGTGACACATCCTGTTGGGCCCAGCTTGCTCATTGTGTACATCATTTTCCTGTGACCAGTAAACCAAGGAAAGAAGCTGCATTGATGCCCAGTGAAAATTGCCATGGCAAAGTATGTAGGAACGTATGTTATCAAATATTGCTCAATATTGCTCCTTCCCAGAGCCCGCATCTTACCTGACCTCCCGTTCCCGTCGTTCTCCTCCATCCTCGTCTCCCCTTCCTCCCGTGTTCTGTGCCTGTGCCTCTGTGTTGGACGGATTCCCCTGGTTTTGATCCACGTTCTTGCCCCACGACTACGAGTTCTGCCTGCCGATCCCCGATTCCGGTCGCTGGCTCCCCCGAGAGGGCACCCCTCCAAGTTCTCCCTCTCGGTTCCCCGGTTCCTGACCGGCGCACGACCAGAACCTGCCTTCTCAGCTCGGTGCTTGATTGCCTGTGTGACTACGACTGGTCTAATAAAAAGCCCGTTTCCCCGCATAACTGGATCCTCGCCTCTCTCTCTCCCTCCAGTTGTGACATGTACAGCGGGGAAAATAAGTATTGAACACGTCAATATTTTTATCAGTAAGGGAATTTCTAAGTGGGCTATTGACACAAAACTTCCACCAGATGTTACCATCAAGCCAAATATTGAATTCATACAAAGAAATCAGAACATTGAAGTATACAAGTTGAGTCATAATGAATAAAGTGAAATGACACAGGGAATAAGTATTGAACACACTTTATTTAATACTTTGTAGAAAAGCCTTTGTTGGTGATTACAGCTTCTAGACGGCTCTTGTATGGAGAGACCAGTCGTCTGGGATGACAAATTATTATTTAATGTTTGGCTGTGAACCTTGATTGCCGGTAGACTGTCTTCTGGGTCTTCCTGGGATCAGTCAGGATGGTGGACCATTGGAGGAATGGGTAGAAAACCATCAGGAAAGTTTGCAGGTGGTTCAAGAGCATGTGAGGGGTCGGTTGGAGGAACAAGCCACACGACAAAATCAGAAACATAATGAGTTGGTTAATGATCAGGGGTTGCATGAAGGTCAGCTGCTAGGTTGTGGAACCATGTTTGAGGTAGAGATAAAATATAGGACCACTGGGATGCCCGTTTGTATAAGGTACTTTGGTGTCCCCGAGATCAGGGTGCGGTTTACTCTGTAACTGCAGTGGGGGAGGGGGGGGTTGTCCGTCAAGTTCACCGAACAGAGTGGGGGTTATTAGGCCAGGGGAAGATGTTCCGGTAATGTCTGCCGAGTCTTGGTTGCCCACAGAAATGGAATCGGATGAAGAGTCTGTGATTTTACAGGGACAGGGCTGGTGGGAGGGGCACAATGGAGCCTCCACAAGTAGGCCTCGAATAATGGAAGAGGTTGTGCCCCCCCCTGAGGTGCAGAGACCAGTTAGACGTTCGGTGAGGTCCATTGCTGGTCATCATACCAACCTATATAAGCTACCACGTTCAGTGAATGATTGTTCGGTTGGGGAGGAAAACTACTGGTTTGGGGATAGAATTCTTAGCTGTGATCATTGGGCCATCGATTTCATTTTTGGAGGGTGGATTGTAGCCGGTCAGTTATAGGCAGGTATAGGAACTACAGTTAAGGACTTGAGCCGTAGCCGGGGTGAGATGGCTGCACATGCTCTGATGGTAGGGCAGCGATAAAAGGTGCAGGCACAGGAAAGGCAGCCAGGGTCCTGATAGATTTCGTGGAGCTTCGGCGGACATATTGAATTCGCAGCGTAGCAGCCCTTCTGTTTGCTTATTTCAGTGGTGGGCAATCTTATCCACCAAGGGCCGGTGTGTGTGCGGGTTTTCGCTGCAACTCCCTAATTAGATTACTAATTATAGGACTGATTGGCTGAAGAGTCCTCACACCTGGGTTTGAACAGCTGACCTACAGGTTATCCCAAAAAACCTGGCTTATTTGGTTTGAATGGGGCACTAAGTTGTGGGGTAAACTGCTGTTCTTTAGGGGTTTTCAAGGTGGAATTACAGGTCGATAATTTTAAGGATCTAGATGTAAACCTCCCTGCTGTTGCTTTAATATTTTTTATCTGAGGTTGTATCATGTATTATCTAGCCAGCCGGCTTAGTTAGCGGTGTTTAGTGGGAGCGGCTGGATATTTGTATTCTCTTTTTTGTTTTGTTTTTTTCTTTGTATGTACAGTATATCTTGATTATTAGGCAGGCTGCGCCTTGTGGCACCTGTAGTCTGGGTGTGGGATTGATAGGGTCCTTTTTTATTGCTGTGTCATTCACTAGTGTGATCAGTGCTAGATGTGTTTTTAAGGTTGTGCTGTGGGGTGCACCTGAGCAAACTCTGGGCAACCTGTTCTCTTGTCAGCTGTACTGGGGTGCAGCATATAGGTTTATGCCTTTTGAACAAACCTATGATTTATGTATTTTGATTAAGAAAGTTAAAATATATTTTATGTGTGACGTGTTATTAACGTGTAACGTGTTATTTGAATCGTTTTTTTTACAGTGCTTGGTGGCATTTTAATATTTTCGACCAATCAGCAAACATTATTATCAGCAAAGCTTGGAAACCAATGAAAAGTGAGTTAGAGACTCAACGTTCTAGAACTTTGCCTACGTAAACATCGGGCTGATGCTCCCTATAAAATAGCTTGGTACTGTTTAACTGCATTCAGTTGGCGCTTCCTGCAGATATCGGAACACTGTACGGCATTTGTTCCGTAAACCAACATCCAAAGAAGAAAAAGAAGAAAAAAAACATCCAAAGGAATAATAATAAAAAAACATCCAACGGAAAAAGCCAGCGTTGCACAAGCAGCTTCACCAGAGAGCGCCCAGAGGTGACATGGGCCAAGAAGGTAGGGGAAATACAAATTTCGTTTGCCCAAGAAGCCAAGGTAAGTGTTTACCCGTTTTTTTTTTATTTAAAGGCGGTTTTCAAAATGCTGCTGTAGCAGCTGGAGCTGCGACGATCGCGCGAGGGGGGCGTGGTCGATCAGTTATCTACCTGAGCGCCTATGATATAAGGCGTTGGTGCCCAGTGGGGGGCACTTCCTGGGTTATCCGGGTTGTCGCAGCTTGTTTCCAGGTTGCTCTATTCCCCCCTGACTTCTGGTGAAGTGGCGTGAGTAAGGACAGCTTCAGCATGACAGCAGCGTGGTGTGTCCGTTTCCCCGCTCGTGCGGGATTGACAGCGCTGCCCAACCGGTACTCTCTGTGGTGTCTGGACGAGTTACCAGCTGCAAGGATATGATGGGGACTTTGTAGGACCACTGCTGCTCTGTTGGGGGACCTTCCTGTTCTGTTGGAGGACCTGCCTGCTCTGTTGGAGTTCTCCCTTATTTCTTTTGTGTTAAGTGGGTTCGTCTGTTATTGGGGAATGTCCGTGTGTATCTGCTGTGCGGGAGCTGTGCGTTTTATTGGGGTGGTTTGTAATTGTTTTGTGGAGCTCCTACGCCGACCGCCCATTCCTCCTTGTACCGGGTTCCCAGTTGTCATCGGGAGCAAGGGTTGGTGTTTTGCTGTGATTGTTTGGGTTTGATGCAATAAAATTATTTTAACGGACACCGCGTCTCTTGCCTACGCGTATAGTGAACCTGGGTGACTTTCTGGGGTTCGAGAAAGCTCAGTTATGTCCTTGGGTGAAATTCCCAGGGTGGCGTAGTCGGCTATGTTTACTTCCTTTTTGGGGCGATGAAAAGGATAAGTGATATTTAATCAGTGATGAACAGAGCCGCCTGGACTTGGAGCTCAACCAGCTAAGCGAGCCTTAGCGAGCCAGTATCGCCACACTGCTTTATAATCGTTTGAGACGTTGTGACGAGACAAGCTTTTTGAGTTTTACCGGCATAAAGTTTTATTTCTGTATTAGGGCATTTGACCACATTATGGCAATGCATTGAATCTTTTTAGAAACATTTGTGATTTTTCAAACGATGCTTTTCCACGTGACCATTGATTGCCAAGAGAGCTCTCCAGGGTCCTGATAGATTTCGTGGAGCTTCGGCGGGCATATTGAATTCGCAGCGTAGCAGCCCTTCTGTTTGCTTATTTCAGTGGTGGGCAATCTTTCTCTTTTTTGTTTTGTTTTGTTTTTTTCTTTGTTGTATGTATATCTTGATTATTAGGCAGGCTGCGCCTTGTGGCACCCGTAGTCTGGGTGTGGGATTGCCCATGGGGTTCTTTTTTTATTGCTGTGTCATTCACTAGTGTGATCTGTGCTAGATGTGTTTTTAAGGTTGTGCTGTGGGGTGCACCTGAGCAATCTGTGGGCAACCTGTTCTCTTGTCGGCTGTCCTGGGGTGCAGCATATAGGTTTATTACTAATATGTAATAAGTTATTATTGTTTATTGTCGGCCACAGGTCAATTTGTGGCACAACTTTTATTTAATCAGTTAAATTTCCTTTGATTTTATACAGTGCCCTTTGACATATGTTTCCACCCCACATTTCAGCTCCTTTTCCTGGCATTTTACTAGAATGCATCCTGAGAAATGAAAAAGCTGTTGCATTTCCTTGGTGCCTCGATGCGTAAGTGTGCTGAGGATAATAGTTGCAGATGTGCCTTTGTTAATATTCCATGAGACCTATTGGTGCTGTGAGATGTGTGAGACTGTCAGGGTGAATTTATCATACAATCGCACACATAAATACCTGAGGGCTGCCAGTCCTTTTGCATTGTTATAGGAGGATTAGAGCTGACGAATATGTTTCTGCACACTATGAAGGGCTTTGTAGCACAGTTTTCTCAGGTGGGAGAATGCTGCTGACCTCCTATTTAAATTAGAAGTGAAGTTAAGCTTTTGCTGTGTAATTTAGCTTTTACATGTAACATTTGTACTTTTTGTTTCATAAAGAAAGAAAGTCTCTCATTTAGATGTTAGTTCTAGAAAATATTTTCCTGCTCTCCACATATGCTGTTCTTTTGGGTTTAAAGACTCCAGACTGTGCCAGTTTGGAAGTCCACATTTTAAAAGGTGGACTTTTATAATAGCCCTGATTGTCAGAT
>JABFEB020001174.1:0-10783 GCA_019775895.2 Stomatorhinus ivindoensis
CCCGACCAACCTTACAAACGTGGGACATATGTAAGATATACTTAGCGTACGAACGTTTCGAGAAACGTTCCTTAACGTTAAGTGTGAAGTTAAGGCAAACTTAAGAACTACTTAGCGATAAGAAGCTTTCGAGAAACCGGACCCAGATCAATAGCCCAGAAGTTTAATTGACTTGATGCTATACTCTGTGATATATATCACAGATATATACACACGCACACACACACACACACAGATGCTCCTCTACTTAAGACTTGGATACGTTCCGAACGGAACGGAATGTTTGCAAGTCGTTATTCAACATCATTTTAAGGGTATACACAAATCCAAGGAGCTAGAATGCTGGGAGTACGCATGCTACGCTACTGTGTGGCGGGAGTAGCGGCCAGAGGCTGTACTAGGAGGAACTGGCGCACAGACAAAAAAAATTGATGTTGCAGACAAGAAACGAGAGCCAAGGAACACAATTTGGACTTAGTCTTCTTCATTCGTATGTCTGAAAATTCGTAAGTTGGAAGTTCGTAAGTAGAAGAGCCTCTGTATTATTATTATTTTTTTGGTGTTTCATTTAACAGTACAGGGTGGTATCACTGCGGCAAAATTAGACACCACCCAAGCCAACCCCAGCTCGAGTATTTTATGTAGTTCACATTGCTCTTACTCCTTCTCCCTTGTGTGTTAATCAAATTATAACAGATAATCAGTATTTTGGCAGTATTTTTAAACAATATGCTGGTTTGTTGTTAATATATAGGCCTACGTGTGCTTATGAATTATTATTCATATGTGATATTTTATGGTGATTTAAGATGTTCTACAGCCTAACTACAGAAAACTGTAGAGTTACATTCTAAATATACAACAAAATAATTTGCTTGCATGTGCTGGGCCAACACCCCCGCACTTGACAAATCTGACTGGGCCTTTCATGTCTGTTAATAACTGTCATGCTCCGACTAAAGACTAAACTTGTCCATCCCTGTTTTAAAGCAAACTCTACCTTTCATCAGACTTAAACAAAACTTAAATTTGTGTGATAGGCTGATAATATCAGGCTTCAGTCTGGAAGCTTATCGTGAGAAATAATATCAGGCTTCAGTCTGGAAGCTTATCGTGAGACGCCTCACCACATGCATGCATCTATGGTGCATCCCTACTAGTCCCAAGTAAACTTTCTTTGGGTGAATTATTGAATTAAATTGGCCCATCTAGTGTGTTATACTAGTACTTTTGAATTATTGATGGATGCTTTTATCTCCTGACTCACAGTGCACCCTGACAATTTTAAATTCCCTTTGTTCATTTAGACAAATAGGGCTACAAACCTTGCTGAAGGGTAACGGGCAAATCAGCCATCTTTTGGTCACATGGTACTTGTTACTTTCTTACTCCAATTCCATCACTGGACCATACATAAAGGGCAGAATTTCCCAATGAATGGACTTTTATTTTGAAGCCTTCTAGAAAACTGGTGGCCGCTATATTCAGTTATACTTATATACATTGTTTGATGGACTTGTGGTTCTCTGTGATAAAAACTTCAGAAACGTCCCAGATCATATTGCATTTATAAGATTATTCAAATGTTTATTCTCACTCATTATGGTCTATTGCCAAAAGTAATGCATATGGACCCTGATAGGTTCTGGAGCTGTGGTACATAAAGTGTCATTTGCAGATCAAAGGACCAATGGGTTCATAAAATATGTATATACACATACACACGCATACATATGGGGCACAGAAAACATAATAAAAAACACCTCATAAAAGGAAAACTAAACCACAATTACCAATACAGCTACAAAAGTGTTAACTTGAGTTCTAAAAGCATGTTAACTTTAATGCTCGATAGCAGTATGTACTAACAGCACTGTAACACAAGGCAACTAGCAGAATTACAAAGATGCTGTATAGTCACTGCCAGAACCGCATGCACACTGGTAACAAAAATGGCAAAATTACATGTATAAGCTTTGGGAAACAGTGGCCACAATTCAGAGCTCACTGTCAGGTATAGCTGGATGGTTACAGTATACTCCACATCTGCAACTCTTTACAAAAACCAAGCGTAAGCAGTCAGTTCACCAAACTATGAATGAAGTGTCTGTAAAATAGTTAGGCTCTAAATGTGTTGAAGACACCAATCGGGGTTGTCATACCATGCTCTCTAAAGTCTAATATGTAAGTTAATACGTGAACTCCAATCAGCAGATTCTGAAAAATAGTAAGTTGTATGTAAGCAGATAATATAACTTTTTTGTACAATTTCTATTAAAATAATCAGGAACGCTTTACTTGGGGGGGGGGGGGGGGGGCACAAATGATGTGCTATTGTGCTATTGCTGAAGTACAGTATTAATAAACCACAGACACCAGAGTGTTAGTTACATACTGATCTCATGTTCATCATTAATGAATCTAGATGCATGTTTTATCTCAAGTAGTGATTATATTTGTTCATGATTTGTACTTCAGTACTGTTATGGGAAACCTTATCTTGAGAATCATTGTGTTTGATTATTTCATTAAATAATCATGTCATGTGGGTGGTGTGGTGGTTAGTGCTGCTGCCTCGTAACAGGAAGGTCCTGGGTTTGGCCTCCGGGTTGGGTGTAGGACCTTTCTGTGTGGAGTTCACAGTCTCTCCCTGTGTTCAGGTGGGTTTCTGCTGGGGGCTTCGGTTTCCTTGCACAGTTTAATAGTGTGCAGGATAGGTTAATCGGTGGCTCTAAGTTGGCCCCAGTGAGTGTGTGTGCCTTGCCCATTGCTCCCAGGATAGGCTCTGATGACTCCAGTTGAGATCTTGAATGGATCGCTAATCATATAACAGACAACAAATAAAAGGCCACTTTCTAGGAGCAGATACATCTGTCTGTGCAAACACTGATCCCTTTATGATGTTCCCACATTTCATGATGGTAACTCCCCCATACACTCTGGCTGCTGACAGTGGCTTCATAAACAACAAGATAAAATCAGCTGCTGTCCATGAGATCATCCATGAGTGCAGGAGCAACCTCAACGCAGAGTGTAAAGAAGATTTCCTCCTTCATCCTTCAAATGCTGAACTTGAAAACTGGCCTAATATGCTACTACTCAGTGTTCAAAATATGCCTGCCCGCCTCCTTACTCACACTCATTCCTATCAACACATCACACCTGTTCTGCAGAGCCTGCACTGGCTCCTTATAAATGAGCGCATTCATTTCAAAATGCTGCTTCTGACATTCAAAGCTCTTGATAATCAAGGTCCCCAATATCTTCCTGATCTGCTTCTACCCTACCAGCCTCCCCGCAGTCTTAGATCTTCCTCTACTGGCTCTCTCCTCATCCCCCCTTCCAAATTACATCACTATGGTGACCATGCATTCTCCCATTTAGCTCCCCACTTTTGGAACTCACTACCTACTGCCATCCATTTATCGACCTCCATTTCAGATATTCAAACCGAACTAAAAACCTTTCTTTTTCATTCAACCTTCCATATGCATAGTGTATAATCTGTTTGGCGTCTGAGTTCTTGTAAAAGCACTATATAAATAAAATGTATTATTATTATTATAAGTGTGCAGTTACTCCATGTTTCTGTCTGCACCATAATACAGATGTTCATCTACTTACAAACTTTCACACATATGAACGAAGAGGACTGTAAGTCAAAATTGTGTTCCTTGTGCTTCCGTTTCCTGTGCACAACATCAATTTTTTTTCTCTGCGCCAATTCCTCCTAGTACGACTTCTGGCCGCTACTCCCGCCGTGCAGCAGCTTACGAACATTTCAATTTACGAACGGCCATTTGGAACATAACTCATTCATAGGTAGAGGAGCATCTGTATTAGTAGAGTATAATATATTTCGATGTGTCTCCACCATCAAAAATAGTCTAATAATGGCTTTGAAGCTGGTGCTTAGGTATTGCAGTTCCTGTTTATTTTTCAAAAATACAAAAATGGAAGCATTTCAGGAAAATGTGACCAGAAAGGAGGCATGAGAGACGAGGGTGCAGAGAAACGCCTCAGAGGGGGTGAAGTTTATTTAGGGAATACAGGTAAATTTAGGTTGTATGACTCATCGCCGCCCCCCCCCCCCCCAAACAGGTGGGCAGGGTGGTGTGGATGGGTGGCCAGGAGGCAGTAGAGCCCCTCAGAGCGGTTGGCCTCCGTGTCTAGCTTCATTGGCAGACAGAGCCTAACCTAACTGCATTACCATTTGTCTCCTCCCTCTCCCCTGATTTCAGCAATTAGCAGCTGCCGGCCGCGTCCTGTCGACACTCTGTGGTCAGCAAAGCATGGTGCTGATCGCCCCCTGCTGCTAACCAGTGGATTCCCCCCCTCCGCTGGTAGACTGTCACATTATAAATCCTGAAGCTGTTCCAAATGCTATGCTGAATTTCATACTCACAAGATAATATATCACACACAGTGGGTCCCGCACCTTCCTGGGATTTTCACACACAAAAGTATGCAAAGTTTACAGAGAATTGTGTAATTAAGAAAAAAACCTGGTTGAAAGACCTTGTTTATGCTTGCTCTGTAGATAGATGGTGTAGTGTTAATAGTATGTGTAAAATTGCATTTGCACAAATACACATGTATATATGTGTATGTAGAGTCATCAGTGATTTATGTGCTGTGCCCTGATTTATGTGATTTGTCACTCACAGCATGCCTGCCGTGCATTGCTGGTTAACACACTCTCAGGTTGCTCTCTACCTGCACACGTGAGAAGCCTTTTGTTTTCTTGTTAGCAGAAATGAGACAAGGACCAAGGCGCGTCTACGGCTATCATGTTGACGCCTGTGGGCTTTGGCCCCGTGATTGTGGTTTCTGTTCTTGAATTTGTGATGGTAGTGCCTTCAATGCAGGCAGTATATCTAATTGGATATCAGTGCATGGACTAGTAAAGTGATATAATTTGGGTTTATGTGTTTTTTATAAAGGCATCATGCATTTTACAAATGCATTGCATTTTGGGGAACAAATTGGAATGGCTCACCGTGTTCAGCCTTGAGTTTCTGAATGAATAACACGGGTCTACAAAGACATTTTTCAGGTGCCAAGGTTTTTTGAATGGATGTAGAGTATTTTGAGGGTGCTGAATTCAAAAATCCCATTACTTTTGCTGAATTGGTTCTAGTTTTTGAGATAATGGACATACATGAAAATAATGCATTCCCCCAATGCGACTTGGGTGTAATGATAAATGCAATAGCTTTTGATCTGTCTTTTGACTCTTTAACAGTCTCTTAGGTAATGAAATATCCCATTTAATTATTTTTTATTTCAATTTGTAGGCCTACAATGCTATAAAAGCAACTTTTTGAAGCCAGAATTCAACTGTCAATTTGCAGAGGAAAGAAGTCGGCTACAGTATAAGTTTGTCAACCCAGTCTTAGTTTATACCCAAAACTTACTGTCTTAATTAGTATATAAATACATGTAAAAATTATTACTTAATCAAGAAGAGCCTTCATTTACCAAATGCTTGAATGACACAGGCTTCAGCCTAGAAGAGTTTTGTCTCTGTTGTGAAAAACTACTTGGGTAATCACAGAGCAGACAATTATGAAGAATTGCTGCAGGATATGCTTGCTAACTTCAGAAATTTGGGACTTAATATGAGCATAAATAGCCATTTAAACAGATTTCCAGATAACCTTTGAGACTTCAGCGAGGAACAAGGCAAGAGGCCTTGGGGGCGAGAGGTAGCTGGGCTACGGGCGGGCCTGCAGCGGCCGTTTGGGCTGTGGCCCGGGCAGGCGATGGGGAGGTGGTTGCAGCCTGGGCAGGCGGCGTGGGGGCGCCTGCATCCTGGGCAGCGACTGGGGAGGCTGCGGGCTGGGCAGCCAGAGCTGGGACCGGGGAGGCTGCGGGCTGGGCAGCCAGAGCGGGGACCGGGGAGGCTGCAGGCTGCGCAGTCGAAATTGGGGCGGCTGCGTCCTTGGCAGCCAGATCGGGGACCGGGTAGGCTGCGTCCTGAGCAGCCGGAGCAGGGACCGGGGAAGCTACGTGCTGCGCAGCCGAAATTGGGGCGGCTGCGGCCTTGGCAGCTGGAACAGGGACCGAGTAGGCTGCGTCCTGAGCAGCCGGAGCAGGGACCGGGGAAGCTGCGTGCTGCGCAGCCGAAATTGGGGCGGCTGTGGCCTTGGCAGCTGGAACAGGGACCGGGTAGGCTGCGTCCTGAGCAGCCAGAGCAGGGACTGGGGAAGCTGCGTGCTGCGCAGCCGAAATTGGGGCGGTTGCGGCCTTGGAAGCTGGAACAGGGACCGGGTAGGCTGTGTTCTGAGCAGCCGGAGCAGGGACCGGGGAGGCTGCGTCCTGAGCAGCCGGAGCAGGAATGGGTGCGGCTGTGGGCTTGGCAGCCGGCTTGGAGGCAGCTGCGGCCTTGGCAGCCGGCTTGGGGGCGGCTGTGGGCTGCGCAGTCAGCTGGGATGTGGCTGCGGGCTTGGCAGCTGGCTTGGGGGCGACTGTGGGCTGCGCAGTCAGCTGGGATGCGGCTGCAGGCTTGGCAGCCGACTTGGGGGCGGCTGCGGGCTTGGCAGCCGACTTGGGGGAGGCTGCGTCCTGAGCAGCCGGAACAGGGACGGGTGCGGCTGTGGGCTTGGAGGCAGACTGGGATGCGGCTGCAGGCTTGGCAGCCGACTTGGGGGCGGCTGCGGGCTTGGCAGCCGACTTGGGGCCGGCTGCAGGCTTGGCAGCCGACTTGGGGGAGGCTGCGTCCTGAGCAGCCGGAACAGGGACGGGTGCGGCCGTGGGCTTGGAGGCAGACTGGGAGGCGGCTGCGGGCTGCGCAGCCGGCTTGGAAGAGGTTGCGGGTTGCGCAGCCGGCTTAGAAGAGGTTGCGGGCTGTGCAGCCGGCTTGGAAGAGGTTGCGGGTTGCGCAGCCGGCTTGGAAGAGGTTGCAGGCTGCGCAGACGGCTGGGTGACGGCCTCGGGCTGTGCAGACAGCTGGGTGGCGGCCTTGGGCTGCGCAGACAGCTGGGTGGCGGTCTCGGGCTTGGCAGCCCAGGTGGGAGCGTCTGCGGGCTTGGCAACCCACGTGGGAGCGTCTGCGGTCTTGGCAGCCAACGCAGACGGGCAGGGGGGCTGGGCAGCCGGCGCAGAGAGGCCGGAGGGCTTCAGTTTCTCTAAAACGGCTCCCAGGAGCTTTGCTGCAGACATCGGTGCTGCCCCTTTAAGAGCCGTGTCATGATGAATATTTATATTTTATTTAGTTGAGAGGATATTTGGTTTAATTTACTTTAAAGTTAATTTCGTTTTGTATCAGTGGGTTGCAGCACTATTGACAGGGACTTTTTAAAAAGACAGTCACTAAAATCACTAAACCACTGTTTAATAAAGGTAAAACAACCAATTTATGTTTTGTCTTTTTAACCCTCCCTCTCCACATCTCACAGTGACCACATATGGTACTGCCTTCACAAAGACAGTGATGTCAAATCATGCATCTCTCCTCTAATTCTGCTAAGGGTCTCATAGTGAGGAAGCCTAGATGAGGTCATCAGCATACAGCAAAGAAACTCCTTGCTACAGTCTCTCAAAGGCATCCCGAATTTTGGAAAATATTGGCAGATCTATTAAGGGAGCACTTGTTGGGTTTGATTCTCATCATTAACACAGTAGCAGCTACACAGAATATCAAATGTGTGGATCCTAAAGGTGTTCATACAGTATATGGCTAAAACATCCATAAACCTGTGACCATACATTGATCCATATCATTGACCATTTTACAAGAATCACTGTAGAAAAGGCTGGGAATTTGTTAGTAGATACTGACGTATTTCCGGTTTAGTTCCGTAGTTTTGAGTTTTTTTTTTCCTGCCGATATATCATGTGCGCAGTTAGCCCTGAGTTCGGCGCGCTCCAGAAGTTAGAAAATTTCATCTGTGTTGTGTATGCAGTTGCCTGCCCCTGCCTTACATGCCATGCCTGAAGAGGAGCTACATGATGGCACGTACAACCTTAGGTTAGAGGAACCAGAGTTCGATTTAAGCCCGGCATGCTATGCACCCTATGGCCCAAGAGTCCCTGTGTACATGCCCCGTAGGCATCAACCGGAGCAGTGGCACCCCTCGGGTCCAGCCTATGATTCTAATCAGAGGATGCCATGTGACTGCCAGCAATTGAGGCCTCTCCCACCGCTACCTTCCCCACAGGTACCATCTACTCATCCACTCATTCGCCCTACTACAGTGGGGAAGAAATCAACGGGTAAAACCTATTGTGCCTACTGTGAGAGCACTGAGCACTACCTTAGTCAATGCAGTGATGTTGCCACACTGACTACAAGCCAACTTAGAGAGTGGATCCAAGCCAATAAGCGCTGTTAGCGCTGTGAGTGGACCCACTAAGCAGCCTAGTGTACCTGCAAGCTCTGTCAAGGGAATCACCTTCTGGCTCTTCATGAGATAAATTTGCGAAGGGAGAAGGGTCTGCGAGAGGCCGAAATGCAAACCGCACACTGTCCAGCCAGTACCGCCTCTGATGCCCTCTACCTGGACCGGCCGGGAGCAAGTAATCGTGACATGCTGAAAGTCGTACCCATGTTGGTACATTACGAGGAGAAGACTCTTGAAACCTACTTGATGACGGGTCTCAGACAACCAATCCTTGATGACGGGTCCCAGAGAACGATGCTGTTAGGAGCAGCAGCTCGGTTCCTGGGAATAAAGGGCAGCCCTGAAGCTCTTCCCCTCCGAACGGTCCGTCAGGATATCCAGGTACTTCATGGCCGTACGATTTAATTTCATGTCTCCACTGCTACCACGCCTCAGACTCGACATCAGATAAAGGGTGCCTTTACATCAGATCGCCTTAGCTTAGCTCAGTACACTTACCCTGTTGATCACCTTCAGAGTAAGTTCAGGCATCTACGAGGGATTCCTCTACCTGATTTCACAGATGCCAAGCCATGTCTCCTCATTGGCTCCGACCAGCCACATCTAATCACCTCGGTGGAACCAGTAAGACTTGGCCCACTTGGGAGTCCTGCCGCTGTCCGCACTCAGTTGGGGTGGACACATCAGGGTCCTCTCACCCTCATGGGGCGGCCACTGCCCTCCACTGTGTGTCTGTTTACCTCCATCCCGTCATCGATTAATGAACTGTACAAACACATTCAACGACTTTGGCCATTAGACACGCTACCTCGCCAACATGATAAAGAGGTGACTAGGTCACACCAGGATAAGCAGGCAATCACGTTACTTGAAGACAAGACTGTCCGCACGGAGGTGGATAGGATTTTCAGATATGCCACTCCACTCCAGCGTCATGGAAACATGCCACTGTTGCATGCACCTAAGGAGTCAGTCATGGCCATGCTGCGTAGCACTGAGAGACGTCTCTTGAAAGACTCCAAGCAAGCGGAGGCTTACCAATCCGAAATGCAGAAACTCCTAGTAGCGGGAGTAGTGAAAGAAGTTAGTGAGGAGAGTTCCGCCAAAGAAAGCTGGTTCATCCCTCACCACCTCGTAACTCACAATGGGAAACACAGTCTGGTTTTCAACTGCTCCCACCAATACAAAGGACAGACTTTGAACCAGTACCTCCTGCCTGGCCCAACCCTTGGTGCCTCCTTGCTGGGTGTCCTGGTGAGATTCTGTGAATATCTTATAACGGTCAGTGGGGACATCAAAGGGATGTTCCATCAGGTACTCCTTCTGCCTGAGGATCGTTCCTTACTAAGGTTCCTGTGGTGGGACTTGAAGACCAGGGAACCCCCCAGAACCCTTGAGTGGCAGGTCTTGCCATTCGGCACCACCTGCAGCCCCTGCTGTGCCGTTTATGCTCTGCAGCACTACGTTGCTGATCACACACAGCCTGATGATGATCTGAGATTCTCGGTAGAGAACTGCTTCTGCGTGGACAAATGTTTGCAGAGCGTGTGCACTGCAAGTGAGGCCAAGCTGCTGGTAGATCGGCTCAGGGATCTGCTGGGCTCAGCAGGCTTCCAGTTGCATCAGTGGGCAAGCAATGACACCGACGTCCTGAGCCACTTACCTCAAAAAGCTTGTTCAGAAAGTCTGGACCTGTGGTTAGCTCAGGATAAGTCTGACCCACTGGAATCGACCCTTGGCCTCAGCTGGAATTGGGAGACTGACACTTTGAGCTTCAGACATAGACCTGTGGTGTATGAGTCTAACCCTGCGGAATATCTATCGAGTTGTTGCTACTCAGTACGATCCCCTAAGTTACCTGTTGCCCTATTCCACCCGGGCTAAGCTCATCATTTGGCAACTGTGGGATAAACAGCACAGTTGGGATGATTCCAATCTGCCCCTTGACCTTCTGCAAGTCTGGACCAGCTGGGAATCTGAGCTGCAGTATTTACCTCATATTACCTTTCCCGGCTCCTATGTGCCTGCTGACGCCAGCCAAGAGGGTGCTACACGAGAGGTGCACATTTTCACAGACGCCTCAGAGCAAGCTTATGGGGCGGTGGCTTATATGAGGACGGAAGTTGCAGATCACCATATACACTTTATGGGCTTTCATCCTCGCCCATTCACGGGTAACGCCAAGACGTCAACATTCAATCCCGCGTCTGGAGCTTTGCGCTGCCCTGGTAGCCGCTCAAATAGCTCATGTCCTTGAGAGAGAGCTCACCTTGTCAGTGTCGCGCACGGTATTGTGGTCAGATTCCACTACTGTACTAACTTGGTTGAATTCCCAATCTTGTCGTTATAAAGTCTTTGTCAGGGCAAGAGTAGCGGAGATTCAAGAGCTAACGGGGAATTGCACTTGGCGCTATGTGGATTCAGTGAATAACCCGGCT
>JABFEB020001175.1:0-10760 GCA_019775895.2 Stomatorhinus ivindoensis
CCTTGGGTGACCCTACCAGGGGCATAAAGCCCCGGGCAACGTAGCTCCTGGGATCATTGGAACACACAAACCCCTCCTCCACGATAAGGTGTCGGCTCCAGGAGAGGCAGTAGGATAAGCGGGTATAGAAAATGGATGGATGGACTTTAATGTGAATTTCCAATGTAAGTTTTGTCATTGAACGGGTCTTATCAAAGCATTTCTAGATACAAAGGAATGTATAGCAGTTTAATCTGCAAGGTATGTAGCCTACAAAATAAATTGATTTGATCAGTATCCTGTTTGTGGTCTTTTTGTGTATTCTTGTGTTATGTCAAATCTTTGATAATTATTTTCATGAAATATAGGTGTTAATCTGACATCTGTAGGATGCTCCATCTTCCTTGCACGTGGAACACTAAGTCACTTAGATAAAAGAGCAATGAATCCACAAACAGAAATGGAATCTCAGCATCACCGCTGTTACATTATTCAACTTTATTTCTCAAATTGTCACACACAGAAATGGGGACACCACAAGTTCAAATGCAGAGACAAGGAGTGGGACATTGTTAAAAAAACGATACACAATCCCATGATGCTTTCCAACACTGCGTCACGGGAATAGCGGACATTATGACAAACCAGTCTGTCAAGAGGATGTGCAGTTGGTCCAAGAATCCGGACAAAACCAGTTGGGACAGTATTTTCTTACTTTAAAACACACCAGCGAAAAACTGCAGAAACAGGCAGAACCAGCCTCTGGCAAACCAAAGCAGGTCACTAACGAAGTTTCCATTTTGGAAAATTTACCATCACTACATGCTCTTCCAGCTGGACAGTCTTCTGGAAAGGGACACTACACACAATTTTGTGCTGTTATAAATTATGACAAAAACACAAGGAGATGGGATGCGCAACCTCAGAGATACTGACTGCATTTTTATTTAAAAGCACAAGTAGAATAGCCGGACAGGGAGAGTAGTAGGTTATACTGGCATTGTTGTAATGGCAGTAGTATTAAAAGCTGGGTTTCCGGCTTGATGGGCGTGAAAAGATTGTATGGAGCCATGCTTTTTCAGCTGCAGTAGTACTGACCGGCATTGGCTCGCCGCCTCTTCCGGCTCTGCTGCTGCTCAAAAAAGTGCTGGATGTCTTCGGGGGTTACCACCTGTTTGGAAGTGAAAGAGCAGAACTCAGCACAGCTAAGGCAGCTTCCAATGGCATATTCCTCAGCTCAAGAAATGCTGCCAATCATTGGACCAGAGCAATTTGATTGGACCGAGAACTCACTCTGACTAGATGGGACATTGGTACAACAGAATCTCAACAATCTTCTGACATCTGCTGATTGTAGAGCCCCTCAACATCCTCAAAACACGTGACCTGAGCACAATGTCCAACAGCATCTTCTAGGTTTTCTCTGGGTACTCACCTTCCAATTCGATAGTCATTCCTGTGTTCCCTCAAGCCTCTTTCCTAGTGCCACTGCTCTTTGTATTATACATCATACCCATTGGCTGTACTGTTAACAATTCAATCTCAACTTCCACTGTTGGTGATGATATCCAGATGTACGTCAGGACTAACTCAATCTACTCGCCCAATCAAAGCCTGTTTATCGGCTATCAAGATCAGGTTGACCAACAACTTTCTCAAATTCAACAGTGACAAAAAATCCATCCTCAATAAAACTGGCTTGATTCCACATTGAAGTAACAGCAGTTCTCCCCTCACTGATAGGTTATAGCCATGGAGTCATTCTAGAACCCCCTCTTCATCTTCCATGTATGTAATATTGCACAAATCAAACCTTGCCTCTCCCTCATCCACACCTTTATTCCAGTTGCCTCAACTACTGTAACTCCCAATCCCTGCACAAGCTTCAAAGGGTCCACAACTCTGCAGCTCACCTCCTCACCATGTGGTTTACATGCAATAAATTGGAAAGATAAAACCAAAGAACAGGGTGGGCGTCATGGGGGGCATTCAATGGCCATGTCCCCCAAATAAGCCATTGTGTGCCCCCAAACAGCACCTACTAGGGACACCATCTTTTATTTATCTTTTTTTAAATATAGGTATTCAAAAATGTTCTGTGGTAATAATACAGTATACTAATCAGAATGAAACCCACCAATCATCAGATGAATGTTAACATTCCATTTGCCACACCTCCTTACCTTTCCTTCATGTGCAAACCTCTGCAGATACTCCTTCAGCTCTGTCTTCATATCATTGTACTCTAATAAAGGGAAAGGTAGCACTGTTAGCTCTCTTCCCAGCTCAGCAGTTTGGAAGCAGCTCCCCTTTCAGGCAGGAGGTCTCACCATAGATGATCTCCAGCTGCTGCACACGGTCCAGCGTGTTAAGTGCTGACATCAGTGGGTCACGACCCTCAGACATACCCTCCTGATCCGTTGTCTTACCCTTGTTCTCATAGGCAAGGACTGTGTCTGACTCATCCAGCAGGAAGGGCACCCCCACATCTGTGTAGACAGCCTACACCGGGAGGGAAGGGATAAATAGAGTGGCATGTCACAGAGTCAGGAGCGGGAGACTTGTGGTCCACGACCTGGCTGAGTTGAGAAGACAGTACCTTACAGTTGGTGCAGGTGCACAGTCCGGAGCGCCAGAACTGAGGCCAGAAGACGGCTCCCTCCCTTGGCTTGGACAGTACCCGAGCCTCTAGTTCCATCAGCCTGCAATGCACTGCTAAACCCTCCACCTCCTGGTGTTTTCGCTTGCCAGATAAGGCTCCATTTGCTTGGACCTTCACAGGGGAGAGGACACGAGCTGTGACTGTGTGGTTATAGAAAAATAATCAACACCTTTCAGATTCAAGAATTCAACAATACTGTGGTATAATGGTGAGTAAATCAGCATCAGTATCTTCTAGTCACAGTGGAAATCTCTCTACCCACCACTAAGCTTTTGCACATTAGCCCAATCCATACTGGACAGCTCCCTCTACTGGTCACAGTCAGCATGTGTGATTACTGGTAACACACTGGTCAGTACCTTCTCTTCCTCCTGACAATGCAAGCTGGTCGAAGGTTCCTCTGTGCCATTCCTGCAGTCGCTATCAATCTCCTCCTTCTTCACAACCACCTTCTCTTCCTTTATCTCATCAGCTGCCTTGACTGAGTTCACACACAGACACAGTATGACCTTTCAGATAGTGACTAGTGGCTGTTGCTAAACCTGACCCAGGAAGCTCACCTGCCAGATGGGTAGCGTAGGTCCACAAGAAAGGTGCCTTGTTCATACAGGTCTCGCAAACCATCTCCTGCATTTCCACCCCTTCTGCCACCCTGCAGCCCAGGTGCTGCAGACCAGAGCAAAGCATCAGAGCACCATAGAGACCCTCTTTCCAACCAGTTACCAAACCCCTTTGTTACTGTTAAGTTTTGCTCACTTGAAATTTTGCTTTAAAGCAGTAGTTGTCAATCCTGCTCCTGGAGGAGTCAGTCCCTGCCAAAATATTTTAATTCCAACCCTACTTTAATCAGATGGTCCTTAATAGGCTAATAATTAATGTGATAGGTTGAAAGCAGTGTAGGCTGGAATGAACATACTCATTTAAAACTGAAAACACTACTTTTAGATATATTGAGTGATGGTGAAAAATATAAGGAATTGCATGCAGTCACAAACTTGAATACATTATGAGGAAGTACTCAAGGAAACGTCCCGGTGCTTTAGATTTTTACAAAGTTTTGTCAACAAAAAACAGTTTATAACACTTACTCTCCCGTGGAACCAGTCCTCACAAACGACGCACTGTATCATCTCATCTGGAATCTACAAGAAAGAAACAGTCCTGTGTGTGCAAACCTGCTTACAATAACCCGTGTAGCTGTTTAGCTAATACTTTTGTGCAAAACACTGAAATTTACCAACATACAGTGCTCCAAATGGTGCTTAAAATGGTCACCAATGTGCCTGAATTTAGTTTGCGAATATGATAATGATAATCAATCCTTTATTTATCCCCATGGGGAAATCATCCCTCAACTTGCTTTTTGTAGAGCAAGCTGTCCGCAAGGGGCAGCCACCCATAGCGGTGCCCAGGGAGCTAGGGGTTAAGGGCCTTGCTCAAGGACCCACAGACAGGCTGAGGCAAGGGCCTTGCTCAAGGACCCACAGACAGGCTGAGGCTGGGTTTGAACCGGTGACCTTGTGATTACAAGCACACAGGCTTAGCCCACTGAGCCACATGCTGCCCCCAATGTTTTCCATACTGAGGCTGCAGGGATTGCTGTAGAGATTGCTGGGATTGTTGCACTATGAGGGAGTAGCGTGGATGTGGGGTGCACTTGTGTTGTGCGCCTGTTGAAGCAGTTGATTGGAATCATCTGGAAGTATATTCGAGCGTTAGTGTGCCAGTACGCTTACGTGGGTGGTGGTTTTTACATTTCTTTTGTTTTTTTTCAGTTGGTGCAAGTGCTTGTCGGTCTTTGTTAATAAACAGCGCAAGAGTTATCGACAGCTGTGGGTGTCGTGTGAGCAGTTTCTGTCTGCGTACCTTCACAACAAACACAAATGTCTCTCTAACATCAGTAACATTAACTCAGAAATGGACAGTTGCTCCTGAGCTTTGCTTGGTCGCCAGTCGGGGCTGGGTGGACATTTTCCACTTTTGTTCCGCTCTGGCAGTAGCCTGCTTTGAGAGGGTTTTTGTGGTTTTTCGGCCTCCCAAGAGCAATTTCACTTTATTTTAGCTAAACATGGTTCAGTAGGGTAAGTAATTGTTAATTTGGTTATTTTAAAGGCTTAATATCCAAGGTTATCATCTTTGACCTTATTGGATACTTTAAAAAGTTCCATTTTAACACAAGTCTTAATTTAGTTTTTTATTGGAATCCACACTTTATTATATTAACTATACATGAATTAAATCAAGCAAAAATTAAATACGCTATATAAATATACTGGGCTGGGAGTAAAGGATGGGGTCATAGTGAGTTAGTTAATTATGGGGCCGGCTCAGTGTTGTGTTTGCCCTTCTGGACGTTTTAGTCCAGTTGGACTTCATCTGCGAGTGATGCAAGTTAGTCGACTGACTCATCGTCAAGGTTTGTGACCTTGTGTAGTTAAGTCAGTTGCTCCTCAACTAGGAGTTAGATGAGAGAGTTAATACACCTTTTAGGAAGACAGTGTCTACGTCACAAGAGGGGAAGGGGGAGAATGAAGAACAGATAGGTCAAGAGAGCTGGGTAAACATAGGTCACAGACGTAGAAAAGGGTGTACACAATTTACAGAGGTGGCATCACCTGAAGTGATTGTGTCTAACCGCTTTCACGTGCTTCCAGCTTTAGAGCACAGCTTTTTGGGAACTAAAGAGCCCCCTCCCCCTAGGAGGAGGGAGGTTGTGGTAGTAGGGGATTCAATTACAGTATTAGAGGTGTAGACAGTTGTGTGCACCCATGATAGAAGGTCCTGTACGGTGTGTTGCCTGCCTGGTGCCCAGGTAGGCGACCTTCTGAATCGTGTGCACAGGCTTTTGGCCCCAGCTGGGGTGGATCCAGTGGTCATGGTGCATGTTGGCACCAATGACATAGAAAAAGGGCAGGAGGACTGTTCTGTAAGATAAATTTATAGAAGTTGCAGATAAGCTTAGAAGCAGAACATCCACAGTGGTATTCTCAGGAATACTTCCCGTGCCATGTGCAAGCCAGGCTAAGTTAGCTGAGATAAGGAGATTAAACGCATGGCTAAAAGGGTGGTGTAAGAAAGAGGGGCTTAGGTTAATGGGGCACTAGAAGACCTTCTGGAACAGGTGGGACCTGTTAAAGCCGGATGGGTTGCATCTGAACCAGAGGGGAACCAGTGTACTGGGGGTGGGGGGGCGTATGTGTAGAGTAGTTAAGGAATGTTTAAACTAGGGAATGGGGGGGCAGGGAGGTTAGTTATGGATATAGGTGGGGTGAGATGGAAAGCCCAAATGACTATTAAAAGTGGGCACTGTAAAAGGCCTACACTTTGTGATCTGTATTTAAATGCTAGGAGTATTAGAAACAAAATTCATGATTGGGAGCCTTTAATTTCATCAGACAGAACATTACAGGAATAAAGGAAACATGAATGAGTGACAGTGATGGAGAAGAATATAATATGGATGGTTACACGTTGTTCCATACAGACCGGACAGGTAAGAATGGAGGTGGTGTTGCAGTATAGGTAAAAGAGAACTTGCAGACAAGGGAGCTCACTGATAAAAATAAAAGTACAGAAACCGTATGGATAAAACTAGATACTAAAAACTCGAATGGCCTAATTATCTGTGTTTTCTATAGAGCACCTAATGTAGCTGCAGAGGAAAGCAGAATGTTATATTACATGTTATATATCACTATACTCGGTAAGAGGAATGTAGAAAGGAAGATTCCATTGGAGGCTAAGGATGACAAAAGTTTCTTCCAAAATTTTTACTCCAAAGGAGCTCTAGAAGCTGAAATCACTAATCTGCAGTATAGTAAGGGTCTTATAATTGAGAATGAAATTGATATAGTAAGAGTTTAATAATTATTTTACAAGGGTGTTCACAATAGAAAAAACAAGTAACTTGCTTGACCAATACATGAATAACTGAGTCTGATGTGGTACAAAACCTAGCTAAGCTCAAAATAAATAAATTGCAGGGCCCTGATGGCATCTTACCTATAGTTTTGAAAGAGATGAGGGATATTATTAGCCAACCTTTAACTTTACTATTTCAGAAATCCTCATCTACTGTGGCTTGTACTACGAAGCAGGGTTACTGGCTTATTGGGGTAACTTGTCGGATTTTAGGTACCACCGTTTAAATGGACTTCATATTTGTTCATTTACATTTTGCCCAGACTACGTTAAATCCGACAAGTTACCCTGATAAGCCAGTAACCCCGCTTCATAGTATAGGCCACTGGTGTGGTACCTTCTGATTGGAAGCATGCTAATATAATACCCATATTCAAAAAGGGGATAGAAGTAATCCAGCAAACTATAGGCCAATCAGTTTAACTAGCATTACTAGAAAAATAATGGAATTTATAATCCAAGTGAAAATGATTACCTGGATGCAAATAACATTCTGAGGGATAGCCAACATGGATTTAGGAGAGGTAGATCCTGTTTTAACAAATCTACTTGAATTCTTTGAGGAAGCTACATGAGAAATTAATCGCAAAAAAGCCTATGACGTGATCTATTTAGATTTCCAGAAGGCCCTTGATGCTGTACCCCACAAATGGCTCTTGCTTAATCTCAAAGCTGCAGGGATTTTAGGAATTGTAGCAGCATGGATCGAAAACTGGTTAACAGACAGGAAGCAGCGGGTAGTTATTAGAGGCACAATGTCGCAGTGGGCCAGCGTTCATAGTGAGGTACCGTAGGGATCAATTTTAGGACCACTATTGTTCCTAATTTACATTAATGATATTGACACCAATACATACAGTAAAATGGTAAGATTTGCAGACATTATGGTGCTCAGTGGTAAACCCACTAAAAGTGAATTGCACTAGTCAAGGCGGGAGATGACGAGGGACTGAACGACTATCTGGGTAGCCTGTGTGGAAAGGAATGGACATATCCTTCTGATATTAAACAGGAGAAACCGACAAGAGCGGGAAAGGTTGGCGATATGTGAGGAAAAGGACAGATGATTGTCCATGGTAACCCCAAGGTTGCAAGCAGTAACAGAAGGACGGATCAGGGAGTTGTCGAGGGAGATCGTAAGGTTCTGTAGAGCGGATTAGTCATCCGGGATGTAAAGCAGTTCCGTTTTACTAGGGTTGAGTTTCAGTTGGTGAGCAGTCATCCAGGATGAGATGTCTGCTAGACATGCAGATATCTTAGTGGAGACATGTGTCAGAAGGAGGGAAGGAGAGGATGAGTTGAGTGTCGTCTGCATAGCAGTGGTAAGAGAAGCCATGAGAGGATATGACCTCACCAAGAGATTTGGTATAGAGGGAGAACAAGAGCGGGCCAAGAACCGAGCCCTGAGGGACACAGGTGAAGAGACTATATGGGGTAGATGTGGATTGTTTCCATCTCACTCGGTATGATCGACCTTTAAGGTAGGATGCAAGCCATCGCCAAGCCAAGCCACCAATACCAAGACTCCTAAGGATGGACAGCAGAGTTTTGTGGTTGACCCTGTCAAATGCTGCTGATAGGTCAAGAAGTTTTAGTTTCTGTATTTAAGTTCCTGTCTTAGTTCAGTTCCTGAGTTTGTCATTGGTGTATGTCAGTTGTGTATTTCAGCTGTATTCAGAATGTTAGGAATTACCCAGTGTTTAATTTTTGTACTTGTTGCCTGCCTGCCCACCTGCTTGCTCCTTGTTACTCTGACCCTTTGTAGTTAGTCTTTATTTTTCCCCTTTTTAGTTATGACTCCTTGCAGTCCTTTTTGTTTTGTAGTGATCCCTGTAATTTCTGTTCAGTTGATAAACCCCTGTATTGAGGAGCTGCCAGCGGATCGTCCACCTTCCTTCCTTCCTGCCTGCACCACGCATTGCACCTGCGCCAGAACCCCCGGGTTTATGACAAAAGTGACAACAAAAATATTTAGGTCTTGTGCAACTTGCAATCCCATGTTTCAGATCTGATTTGTTGAAGTTTAATCACTGTCAGGACACAAGTGGGATCCAGGGACTGGTTGCAGGGTGAACAACACAAATTGCTGATTATTTACAGCCAGGGTGGGAAAGGCAAAGGCAGAATGCCAGTCACACAAAATGCAGTAGGGAACTAAGGTGTGCAAGGCCACAGCCAAAGGAACTTACCAGGGATCTCAGGCTGCCAGCAGCCGTCCATCCCTGCCCTACATGTCACTTACCCACTTGGCCAGTAGGCAAATAAACATCCTGTTGTAAACATCAGTGAAACACAGCAAAACTCCTGCTCACTCAACACCAAAAGCATTAAAAACGAAGTGTTGAATAAATGCATGTTATTAGTAGGATGGTTATTCAGGGAATGATGAGGCTAAATATTACCTCATAATTACCTATGCAAAAAGGAAATCTCCTGTGAGCTCAGGTTCATTTATAGTTATTTCAAGCATATAAGCAATTTCATGTTACCTTTACGAGAATTTCACTAATTGCATGTCTTGTGTTTACAATTCTCAGCCAAGGCATAAATTAAAGCTTCAGGTTGGCAAGAACCCAACAAGGAAGGAGCTTCCCGTTAAGGTAACCTTACGTCAGCTGTCTTTGTGACAGGGGAATCATGTGTTTTTCACAGTAACATTCAAAATGCTCAGTGCCATTAATTTTGGGTTTTAAATAGAGTCCAAAACTTAGAGCTCCCAGTGCATACAGTAGTAACTTTGCATATAAAGGGGCATGAATTTGATGGTTTGTATATTAAACAAAAAGGGCTCGATAGGAAATGACAAATAATTGCACATGCATATACAATATAGTGTGTTATAATTCAGGCTAGCAGACTATTATAGGTTCGCGTTAGAGGTACCCAAGTATTATTAGCAAATTTTCACATTTGTGAGGATCTGAAGGGGTCATGGCGGGGGCAGGCGACCCCACTTCTGGGGTGTCAATATGCAGCAGAGCTTTACACAAGGGCCCAGGAGTGATATTATTACTCTGCTAGCTACAGAATTCAAACCCACAACCTTCCAGACAGAAGTACAGATCCCTACCAAATTGACTTTACTTCCATTGTGGTGCCAAGTTAGGGGCAATGATAAAGCTTGTATTGGACAGTTCAGTGTAATTTAAGGCTTAGGTATCTGGATCAAATTCACGATTTGCCTTTCATTTCCATCTCATGTCCCCACATTTGCATATAACCCCCACCTTTACATTTCACGTTTCCCCATTGAGTTGTACCAGTACTGTCTGCACCCAATTTCAGCCTTCTCTGAAAATTTACCCTCTAGAGTCTGAAGCCTCTCAGCCACAGTCTTTAAATAGACTTTAAACATACACATTTCAGAAAGCTATTTTCAGAAATACTTAGAAATTGTTGGAACTTTGAAGTGATCCTTCTTTTAGGGGTATATACAATTAACATTGAGATTGGTGCCAACATACGTGTAATGGTTTGCATACTGTGAATGATCCATCAGTCTGGTATGTCATTGTCACAACCATTCAGTGTGAATTTCAAAAGCATGTCCACTAACATTTGCCCTGCAGAAGGCATTATCAGGATGGGTTTTTTTTCCTTGAGCACCACTCCAAAGATCACTTCCCACCAAAGAAAGAAACCAATGTCCAAGTTCCTGAGCTGTTGAATTGCTGTAGTTCCCAACCACTTTTGTGTGATGCTTTCACAACGAGAACTGACCTTTATGCTAAATAAGCTTGGGTGGGGTGGGGTAGAGACACACTATAGGACTGAGGTGGTAGGACTTGTGTCAGAAAAACAACCTCATTATGAACACAGATAAAAGCAAGAAGGTGATCACCATTCCAAGGAAAGAAGTCGCAGCACACTCCTATTCATATCTGCGAGGCCGAAGTGGAGAGACTGGGAATCTTCAGATTCTTTGGAACTTACATCAGTGAGGATCTGACTTGGACTCATAATACGCAACAACTAATGAACCAGGCGCACAAAGGCCTGTACTTCCTGAGGAAGCTGAGGAAATTTGGTATGCCAACCCTAACCCTAACCCTAATCCTAACCAGTTTCTACAGGGGTACAGTAGAGAGTGTCATCAACAGTTCTATCACCATATGGATCTGTCCGATCCTCCAGCACTGCTCGACTGGTCCCACCACCCCTCAAGGCACAAGGAAGACACACCTCCCGGCTCTTCTCT
>JABFEB020001176.1:0-10745 GCA_019775895.2 Stomatorhinus ivindoensis
CTCACTGGGGGCTTTGGGTGGGGATGCTGTAAAGCGCTTTGAGATGATGTGAAGTCATGAAAATGCGCTATACAAAATAAATTTGTTGTTGTTGTTGTTGTTGTTGTATTCTTGAACAGTGACACTGACTTTTCAACCTAGACTCCATAGATTTAAAATGAATTAATGTGTATGTTTATGTTGCAAATTTCATTTTTATTAACTGGCTTTTTAAATACCTGTCAGATTAGCTGTGGAGGAATTGCTATACAAAATGCATCAATCACTGTACAAAATGTATATTGTGCAAACAGAATTACATTGTCTATGTCAGCAGAGACCAAACTTTTTCTTATGTGCAAGTACTTACAGAGCATGTCTTGAAGAATTCACTGGAGTCGTCACCAAGTAAAATGGGAATGCCTTTGAGGACAACAGAACGAAGTACTGTCACATCTGGTGTCAAATGATACACACAGAGAGAAAACACCAGTTAACAGAGTAATTTGCAAGGCACAGGCACAAGTTAGACAGGGAATAGAATAGGTTGGATCTGTTTCATAGGTTGGTCTGGATCATCTCATTTAGAACTTTATTGATGAACTATCATACAGATCAAAAGCAAAATGAACTAAACATCCAGGTCATGTGCTGCATCAGCTCACTGAGTTTCTGGCCAACAGTTCCCTTTTTTGTTTGGAAAAGTTTGATGAAACACAGGACGTACTGGTCCAGAGCCTCAAAGAAGTCTCCCTGAAGATTCTCCCTCAAGATTCTAAAAGTAGAGACCAACAAGAGTGTTTGGATTTGTAGCCACATACCTTAAATTTCTTTTTGATTGGCATTATTTTATTGGTTGAGAACAAAAATAGCTTACCTGTCTCTCTGTGAAGAGTGCTGGTCTTCGTTCAACCATGTTCTTGTTACGATCCGTGGTGTCGGGTGAGTAAGTAGGTGCAGAAGCCAGGAATACGGTTAGGAAACTGGGTTTATTCAGGCAAAATGAGAGACAAAACACCACCTCCCTGAAACGTTAAATGACAGATCTGTGGGAGATTAACACAGATGCGGACTAAATACTAAAGACAGGCAGGAACTAATGGACAACAGGTGATCATAATCAGGAATAGACACGAAGTAATGAGGGGGGCGTGGCACACGGGAGGCTCGGATGGGCAGGTCATAACAGAACCCCCCTCCCCCAAAGGCGCACACTCTGGGCGTGCGCCAGGGAGGCGTCGGACGAGACAAGAGATACCGGACCTGGATAACAAAAGCAAAGAACAAGTTAACGAGGGACTGGGAACAAAACAGAGACACAGAACAGGCACAAGGGCAACAGCCAAGACATGACCTGACACAGGATGGGGAATGCAGACCGGTAGACCAGGAACGGAGACACAGGGGAAACAACGACAGGCGGGACAAAAGGGCCAGGCATGAACAAAGGAGCCAAACAGGGATGAGGAGCAGAGACAGGAGGGACGAAGGGACGAGGAGCAGACAATCGAGGCCAGACCGAAGGGGACGAAGGGGAGCCCGAGGGAGCCAAGGCAGGTGATGGGCGGCGGCTGGAGGGGCCATGGGTGAACGAGAGGAGAGAGCAGGAGAGGACCACGAGGAGGACAAGGAGACAGGACGAGGGACAAATGGAGGAGTTGAGGAGGGAGTCGGAGGGGAGCCCGAAGCAGGGAAGGAGGGAGGGGAAGCCGCAGCAGGTGACAGCGCAGGCCCAACCGACAAGGGTGCAACCGACCGACGCATCGTAGGAGGGGGAGCCGCAGGCGACAGACGAGTCGACCTCGGGGAACCCACAGGCGACCGACGAGATATCGGAAGCGGGACCGAGGCCAGGCGACGAGGTGACGCAGGGGGACCCACAGGCCTCAGCCAAGATGAGCGAGGGCGAGCCAGGGGGCAGGGCGGGCAGGACCACTTGTCAGTGCCCCCTCACCTTGCGGGATACAGACAGTCGAGTTAGTTGTCGAAGTGGTCCTGGTTGGGGATTTGGTGAACCAGTCAGGAATATCCCCATGGGGGTCCCACTTGAGCTTCTCCATGGAGGTGGGAGTGGTGGAGATACTGTCCGGGACCACCTCAGGGATTGGGGCCAGGGCTGGGCAGGTTGGAGTGACAAGGGCCGAAGTCACAGGGGGTGCAGGAATCTCAGGCACTGCCGTGGACAGGGCGGTGGCTTCTGGTGGTGCAGCCTGTGAAAGCATAGAGCTACTCCAAGTGCTGCCACAGGCTTCAGTCCGGCCCAGCTCATGTCAGGTCATCAGATCCGGATCACATTGCCGGTCCTAGACTGTAAGCTTCAGCCCAGGCTCATTGATTCAAAGGAGGTGGCCCATAATAACAGGATAGCTAAGCCTTCTTACAAATATTTCTTTGATAGAAGATACTCACTGCTCCATCTGCTTCCCTTGCACTCGGGTGATAGGGTGACAGGGTGCTCACCAAGCTCGATGAAGAGAAGACATGGGTTATATCAGGCACAGTTGTAGGTCCTTCAGGAGAGTCTTATTCCTACATTGTACAGACTGTTGATGGCACCCTGTTACAGCGAAACTGCATGTACCTACAACCTGTCCCTATTTCAGTTTCTAAAGCATCGAACGGCATGGGACCCAAGGGAGTGGAATCCAGTGTGGATGACGACACCCGTCTGGTCCCGGTGTCACCACAAGGCCTGCACACTACCACCTCAGAGGCACAACCAAGTCTTTCCTCACCATACAGAACTATGGCCAGCAGGAGGGTGGTGAAGCCCCCACAACGTTTTGCTGAAGAGTTTTGATTTGATATTGCATAGTTTAGAACAGTGGCTTCAAGAAGGGCACAATAATCCCATGCCACTGTGGTACTGGTGACAGTCCCTAATTAGTATTCATCTTTACCACTTGGGTTGTTTACGAGAATAGGGTACAAAAATAAAAAAGAAGAAGAATAGGGTACAGGACATTACAATATATGTTGTGGGGATGCATAATGTGAGGTTGCCAATTATACCTCATTTGTTCTTACGATGACTTCCATTGGAGGGGGGGGGGGGTGTGATGTTATTATGTTGGTGGGCTATATTTACCATACACGGACTGGTGTTTGGGGTATTGTGGGTAATGCGGGAATTGTGCGGTGGGTGACAGTATTGTATGGACGTGCGTTATAATAAAGGTGACTTTCCGAAAATCCCTTGAGAGTCGGCGTGAGTAAGTGACACATCCAAAAACATTATCAGAGAAGAAAAAGAAAGAAACGTTTGAGAGAAAACTCAGTCACTGTCTTCAATTTGATGTCATGCAGATGGCTCTTCTTCCGCTGCCTGAAAATCATAAATAACAATATTTTCCAGTCACTTAATTTACTTTTTAATTGTTTTAAATTACCCTTAGGTGCAGAAATGCAGAAATAATAGAAATAATGGGTCTATGCAATGTAATGGACAACATTTTGTGAAATCTAACCGTTTAACATACTAGGTAATTCATTTAGCGATATATGTGGTATTTAATTTTCTGTTTAAAACATATGCATGATTATAAGAAGAAGGGTCATTTGGAAGTTTACTTAAAACAACATGGTGGAGTGCTGTTCCCAAGATGGACAGCTTTCCTTTTCGGCCTTTCAGGCTGTAATGTGACCAGACCTCATTTGTAGCTATCTTTCTTAGGGTTCTCCTCACAACGTCCCCAATGCAGCAGCCTCCCATCAGACTAAAAAAAAATTTTTTAAATGGATGTATTCAACATGTGAAGATAAATACTTAAAAATAATTCTTAATTTTGCAATTAGACAAACCCTTTTAAACAGCAATATGGCATATCAACAGACCATCTATTGTTTTTGTTCTCGGCCCTCCAACTGTAATTTTAATCCTTCAAGCTCCTGCACTGTCCTGCAGGGCTACTCAAAGGATATGTTTTCCATGGATGCCAGGCCAGGGGGATTTTTTTTTAATGGTCTGGACCAGGCCTTCAATAATGTTTCCAATGTCTGCCTGCATGATTTCAATTGCCATCATGATTCTTTTTTTTATTAATTATTAATTGATGGAAACCTGGAAAATTGGGATAAGAGAAAAGCTGTTTAATTATTGAATTATTTGCTCAGCGGCATTCAAGCATAGGCATGGTACTCCAAAAGAAAATGTAGACATTGACTCTTTGTTGTAAGATGCATTGCTATGGAGTAAGGCAATCACAATTCCTTTTTGGCATGGACTGCCAACAATAATGAAAAAAATGCAACTGTCATTTACCTGCATTTAAGGTACCTTCTGCAAGGCTGCTTTCAAATCTGTGGTCTGTTTGTGATACAAATTTGTGAGAGAAATTTTGTTAAATTGCTATAATTATTGCGTGTTAATCAATTTTTTGTGACTATTCTTCACATTTTCACAATCTTATGCATAGGTCAAATTTTGGTTTAAAATTGCACAACACTGAACATGATTTCACAGCCAGTTTAGTTAAGGTGCTCACATATAAATACCATTTAATGTTAATGGACAGGTAGAAACTGAACACGAATATCATTTGAAGGATAAACATCTGAAATGTCACACTCTGGGGCAGTTGTGCTCTGAGTAGATGGTTTATTGGAGAACAGACAATGATAGAATAATGTGAATTTCAGTTATTTACATAATGAATTTTAATATACAGCTCACTAGCCAGATAGTTGTCTTCTGTTAAGGTAATGTGTACTTAATTTTAAACAGAGCAAAGGAGCAGTTTCTTACTTAGTAATGTAGGTGTTGTTAGTAGTTTTAGGTTTTACACAACTTTTTGCCTTTCAGAAATATATTAGAGCATTAATGTTCATTGTGAAAACTTTGGAAAATTTATATATTGATTTATAAACCAGAAAGAGATTACTCTTTTGGGGGGGGTGGAATACTTCATGTATGGCATTGTAGCTTACGTGAAAAGTGATTTCTTTTACTTTCAACTGGGAGACTTACGCAGGCTTGGTGGGTTTTGAGAGGGATTTTGAGGAGATTATTTTTTTCCTCTGTTTCCGTGGCAACTTATCATCACCTATTAATTCAGGAAGATCTAGTAAATATATGCAGAGTATTTGACATAATTTCTTTACAGTAATTGTGAAGCAATAAAGGAAATAGCAGTCACATATGTTTACTTTCACTATCTGTCCTGTATCTGTATGGGACAGTCCTTTTACGCTTCTTAACCTCTTCTTCCCCACTTTCTACATTTGAGGTCTCTGTGGCTCTTTGAGCCCGTTCTCTGGCTGTCTTGTAGTTGTCTAAGGTCAGAGTAACATAATGGTGAGTATATGCTTTACGTAATCATCTTGAGTACATAAATGCAGTGAACCTCTATATGACAATCTTCAATCATTTTCTCACGAGTCGCTGAGATGATTCTAATTTTACGTTTACTCCAGAGCTGCTTATCTGGTCTTTGGGAGGCCTTTGCCATGCCAGTGACATTTTTACGGGGCCAATAGCAAATCTGAATCTAAAACATTTCACAAAAAAGGTTAATCACGTCTTACTTTTTGCAGAACTTTGAACATGTGTGCATGTGTATCCTTACCCCATTCATCTCCTCTACCCATGAGGCAGGAGCCACAGCAATTGAGTTTTTTAGAAATTAACCTGTATTACAAAAAGGAAAACACGCACTTCTTAAAAATCAGGGTCAAGAGCACAAGCATTTAAGAAAAGTGAAAAAGTATATGACAATGACAGAAAAAATTATATTAACTATGTACATATTCAATTTAATTTGTTAAGTAAGATCATGGAGGAAAGAAAGAATGACTCAGAGGCCATGCCCGTCTTCGAGGATCATTGCCCTCCCTTGTAAACTTGTTCTCTCTAGAACCTCCATCTTTGATGTACCACATATAAAGGCTCCATAGATCCTTGATTCACATGGTATGGCAAGGTAAGATTTCAATTGTGAGAAGACTCTACATGAGAGCTTTGCCAAGTTGGTCCTCTCTAGAACTTCACAGCAGGATGTTGGGCTAACAATGTACACAATATTAGGATGTTTCATAGGTATTGGTCCATCTTCAGTTGTTGGCGTTTGTATCTGTGAATGTTCTTGGAGCCGTTTTGCTACTTGAATTAGGGCATGGTTTCCCGATCTAACCATCTTTTTCAGGTGGTGTAGGTAGCTCTCAAAAGGAAAAACACTGCATTTGACCAAAGATCCATATGTGGTGGCATCAGCTGTGAGGTGAAGCAGTGATTGCACATTGTAAACCATGAATTCTTTACCGTATATGTGTTGTCCTTCTTCGACGACATATGTAAGAAGTGCATGGGCATACGTACTGTAAGTTTGTGTTAAATGTGGAGATACTAATATACACATTGCCACACTAAAGACCATGAAATAACTATACAAGATATCTGGCAGAATTCCTCAGAGAACAATTTTGCCTGTGTAGAGCATAAACTGTCTAAATTCAGTAGCCTTCCACCTCTCCAAATCCTCCAGACTGCATGGCTTCCTGGAAAAAATTCTAGATATATCACTTCTTAAATTCCTTAGCCACTGATTGACCTCCCTCTGCTGAGCTGACTTGTCCCATGACCATAGCATGAGCATTTTTCTCATCACTCCCTGGCAGCATTGGTGCATGTAGTCTGCAGGTAAATACTTGATCATGTCTGTTTGAAGGTCGCTGAAAGGGGACACAGCATTTTCAAGGTGGTGTTCTGGCTGGTGTTGCTCTCTGAATGAGACATCATCCCTCAAAGTGAGGTCATGCACTTGCTGAAAAGTTGCCTTTTTGGGTGCATTTGTAACAGCCATAGTAACCTGAAAAATTTTTGATGCACTTCAGCGTGGGTTTTGCTGGAGCATCACATGTAATGCATCTCAATCTTACACTTAGTATAGTTTCTCCCCACTCTAAGCCATTGCTTAGTATTGTTTTCAGTTCATCTGCTATGACTTTAATGAAGTCCAGTGTTTTAGGCACTGGTCAAAGGAAATGTGCTTGCTGGTTTTAGATGCACTGTGCAAAGAACAGGCCAGAAAGATTTACAAGTGCTCTTAAATAGTGGCAATCCATCTACATTGAGGGAAATCTCAAGTTCAGTGATGTATCCTACATAATTGTAGGGATACTGATTCAGACACATGCTAAGTTGTTCTGTCACTCCAAATTTAATACACTCCAGAAATCATTTGCCTTTCAACAGGATCAGTTTTTTATTTCAATAATGTCTTAGCAGTGGATGGCAGGTCCTTATGCCCTTGATGCCTGAGAATTCTGAGCAGTGCATCTGCAGAATTGTGCTTGATGTTATAGTCACTGATCCATTTCTTCAGATCTTTGGTTAATTTATGAATAATCCCCGTTTATTGATAACCAATACCAATTATTCTAAAGTCATTGTTTGTGTGATGACCGCGCTGCTGTACGGGCGAGCAGGAAGCAGGCAGAGGCAGCGAAGTAGCAAAACGGGGTTATATTCTCCGCGAAACGGAGCAAGGGACACTGGACGGACAAAACGAAAGTAAAAGGGATCAGGCAAACGAAGCTAGCAAACTAATAAACTTACAAAATGACGGACCTGACTGGGATTGACTGAGACACAGACTAAAAGCACAAGACAATCGGATACGAAATAAACGACAGCTGGTTTCCATTGGGAACAGATACGAGGTAACAAGGGGGGCGTGGCACACAGGAGGCTCTGACGGGCGGATCATAACATAACCCCCCCCCCCCCAAGGCGTGACCTCTGGGCACGCCTCAGGGAAGGGACGGAGGAGGCAAGATATGACCCGGAAAACAAAAGGAAAACAAGTTAATGAGGGACGGGGAAGAAGACTGAGAGACAAAACTGACACAGGGGCAGGAACCACGACAGAACCTGACACAGAACAGGGAACGCGGAAAGACTGACCAGAAACTGGGACAGAGGGGGGACCCCGAGAGGCGGAGCAAAAGGGCCGGGGGCGAACAAAGGAGCCATGGGGGGACAAGGAGCAGAGGCGGGAGGCACGAAGGGGCGAGGAGCAAAGGCAGGCGGCCACACAGGACAGGGCGGAGGACAAGGGGAAGCCCGAGGGAGCCCGGGCGTCGACGGGGGATGGCCGAAGGAGCCACAGGCATAGGGACCGAGGGAGCAGGAGGGGACCACAAGGGAGGCACGGAGACGGGACGAGGGAAGGACGGACGAGCCAGCGAGGGAGCAGAAGGGGCCACCAGGGGAGGAGATGAGGGAGTACAAGAGAGCACTGACGAAGGGGAGGAGGGAGGGAAAGCCGTGGCTGGCGACGCCACAGGCCGACCGACGAGCCGCAGGAGGAGCAACCGCCGGCGACCGAGGAACCGACCTCGGGGCACCCGCATGTGACCGAGGGAGTGAGGACGGCTGAACCGAGGACTGGTGACGGGGTGCCGCCGGGGGACCTGCAAGCGACCGAAGGGCCAAAGCCCCTGGTGACGCAGGCAACCCCCGAGCCCCAACAAAGGTGAGCGAGGGCGAGCCAGGGGGCAGGGCGGGCAGGAACCGGAACCCACGTCCTCTCCCCTTCAGGGACACAGACATACGGTGCAGCCGTCAACGGGGTGGCCCTGGCCGGGGTCTAAATATCCCCAGCAAAGAGATCCCCGAGGGGTTCCACTCGAGCTCCTCCTCCAGGGAGGAGGACGTTAAGGCGACGGGGACTCCCTCGGGGCTAGGGGCCTGGGCTGGACACACAGTGGCTGGGGCAAAGGCAAGAGTCACTGGGGCTGGGGCAGGAGGCACTGGGGCCGGGGCAAGAGGCACTGGGGCTGCAGTCACTGGGGCTGGGGCAAGAGGCACTGGGGCCGCAGTCACTGGGACCGGGGCAAGAGGCACCGGGGCAAGAGTCTCTGGGGCAGGAGGCACTGGGGCCGGGGCAGGAGTCTCTAGGGCCAGGGCAGGAGTCTCTAGGGTGGCCGTGGCAGCGGGTGTGGCTGCCGGCGATGCGGCCGTGGCAGCGGAGTAGGCGGGTGTCGGCTCTGCAGGGGAGCAGGCGGGCAACTCCGCAGTTGAGCAGGGAGGCGTGGCCTCACCCTTCCGTCTGGAGGGCGACTCGTCCGGAGTGCTGGGGGACATCGGCTGGGCAGGCGTGCAAGGGGGCGTCGGCTCTGGAGGAACGCAGGCGGGCAACTCAGCAGTAGAGCGGGGAGGCATGGCCTCACCCTTCCGGCTGGCAGGTAACTCGGCCGACAGGCAGGAGGGCTGGGCAGCCGACGCAGATGGGCAGGAGGGCTGGGCAGCCGATGCAGATGGGCAGGAGGGCTGGGCAGCCGACTCAGACAGGCAGGCAGACTTTGTAGCCGGCCATGCTGGCGGAGCGGACCCCCGCGCTGCCGCGGGCACATTCAGAAGCGGGGGGAGCTCCTTCTCCACCTCTGTGGGGAGCCTCATCCTCCGACTTCTTCCCTCTACACTTCTTTTTCTGTCCTGAGCGAAACGGAGGGGGCGAAGATCCCTGGGGCTTGGTCAGCGCACTAGCCCCTGGTTGGCCACGCAGCGGGGCTCGCTGGGCTCTCCTCCGAGCAAGCCGCAGACGCAGCTTCTGCAGCTCCTCGCTTACCATTCGAAGCTGATACACTTCCCCGAACGGGGATTCCTCGAACAGAAGCACTTGCGTTCTTCAGGCCATCCTGTAGGCGACGGGGTCCCTGATGACCTCGGGCTCATGGAGAAGGTTGGTTACCTCCTGCAGCAAGCCGAGCGGGTAGCCGTCTTAGAGACCTGTCATTATGTCACGACTCGCGCTGCCGGTCGGGTGAGCAGGGAACAAGCAGGAGGGAGCGGAGTCTAGGAAAAGGGGTTTATTTGCCGGGACAAAGCGTAACCAAACGAACTGGCAAAACGAAGCAAACAAACCAAAACAAAGCTAACAAAATGACAGGTCTGGGGAGACGGACTCAGACGCGGACTAAATACGCAAGATACTCAGACACAGATAGACAACAGCTGGTTACAATCAGGATCCGACACGAGCTAACGAGGGGGGCGTGGCACACATGAGGCTCTGATGGGCGGATCATGACAATTATATTGTCCATCTGCGTTTTGCCTGCCTTACCTGTAATTAAACCCTGTATTCCCCGATACCCTGACATCTGCGCCTTTGTCTCCGTTTTCTCCCACTCGGCATGGCAATATTATTATAATTAAATGCATTAATGGTTTATTAATATTTAAATAATTAATAATAAACTTTTTTTTTAAATGTACAGTGGTACCTCAGAACTCGAATTTTATCCATTCAGAACTCCGGATCACATCCTAAAAAGTTCGACTTCTGACTGAATTTTCCCACTAAGAAATAACGGAAAACCAATTAATTGACATCTGTGCCTTTGTCTCCATTCCGTCCCCACTCGGCATGACAATGTTATTATAATTAAATGTATTAATGGTTTACTGTTAATATAAAAAAAATTAATAAGAAATCTATTGTTAAATGTATTTTATTTTATAATAATAATTACTGTCACTGTCTATCATTGTCTAAATGTATTTTTACTGTCTATATGTATTCAGCTAGTTTAAACATGCACAATGCTATCACAGCGAATGCGAGGCTGAGACTGAAGCTTTACCCTTTGTTTCCTCTGATAGACATGCCGCGTGACTCATTTCCCTGCACGTACAAGTTATCTTAGGTCGGCATACACGGTTTGTCTCCTGAGATTCAGATCGAGTTTTACGTAACTGGCTGGGTCGACTTTCAAGAACTTTGAGTTCTAATGAGTTCTCGAACTGAGGTACCTGTGTGTGTGTG
>JABFEB020001177.1:0-10724 GCA_019775895.2 Stomatorhinus ivindoensis
CAGATGCTCCTCGAGTCGGCCAAGAAGAACCTGCGCGACATGGCCTTCTTTGGCCTCACCGAGTTCCAGCGCAAGACGCAGTACCTGTTCGAGAGAACCTTCCGGCTGCGCTTCATCCGGCCCTTCGTGCAGTACAACAGCACACGGGCAGGTGGAGTCGACGTGGATGAGGACACTGTGCTGCACATTGAGGAGCTCAATGACCTTGACATGCAGCTATATGACTATGCCAAGGACCTCTTCCAGCAACGCTACCAGTACAAGCGGCAGCTGGAGAGGCGCGAGCAGCGCCTCAGGACCCGCCGCTTCCGACAGGAGTCACCCCGGGAAGAAGGGACTGAGGACAGTGCCCGTCTGCCCACTGAGGACTACATGAACCATATCATCAACCGCTGGTAGCCCCTGATCCAGAACTGTGGGGGAGCAATCAGACACCCCACCCACCTCAGGAGAACGAACCCTTCATGGCGATCTGTGTTACGTTCGGGGTGGGGGACGGACTGTGATGACCAGTGGCCACCCACAATCCTTTGCGTACTCAGATGCATGAACATACTCGGCTCGTAGACTGGCATCAGGCCTAGGGACAGCTGGAGTCGTACAGGGAGAGGGTCTATAACCCGTGGAAGCTGGGGGGGGGGGTAAAAACTCACTACATTATTTACAAAGAGGTATATATAGATAAAAAGTCTTCTGTTTGAGTCGGTGAGTGTGGTACTTTTTAAGAGTGAGATTTTAGTACTTTGGAAAGAAGGATTTTTAATGAGCAGGAGTGAAACCCAAAAGCTCCCTGAAGGAGCCCTGAGAACTTCTCAAAGTTTTTCTGTTGTATCATTGCTTTTTATCCCATTTTAATTATGTCGCCTAGCACAGCCCTGTGTTCTCCAGGTAACGGGTGGCAGCAGGTATGTGGCTAGCCGCGTGAGGAACCCCAACGCGTGGAATCAGTAGGAGAGCCAGGGAACGGCGCCGAGGTTCCTTACACGGCACTGTATGGACTGTGCTCCGGGCCACAGCTGCCCTTGCGCCTCCGGGGGGGACCTGTGGCAGGTTTTATGTCCATGTTTGTTCGTTTCGTTTCTTCTTGAATTAAGGGATCGGATGGAATCCCTGAGCTCACCTGGGGAGTGAGAGCACCTCTCCTACGAGGAGGAGTGGGATTATGACCTTTAAACACAATCAGCCAATTTGTCACAGCAGGGGACCCCCCCCCCCCCCCCATCCGCAAGGGGACGCCTGCTGATTGCGATTGGCCAATCAGCCATAGAGGAGGGGCCTTTTTGGGGGAGCGGGGGGGGGAGAGAGTGTCCAGCCTCCATTCTCGTTTTTTTTTTATTTGTTTTTATTTGTTTGTTTTTATTTGCTCCACGCTCTAAATGTTTTGGTTTCCTTGGATCCGTGTGGGCATCTCTTTACTGTCAGACTACTGTGTGTGTGTGTGTCTCTGTCTGTCTGTCTGTCAGTGTGTGCGCGTGCCTGTGTTTCCATGGACGCCAGCACATGTCAATGCACTGCAATGCAACATGTTTCCAAACAGTCCCTGGTCATTCAGAGACAGTGATCCCAGCTACAGATCAGCAGGGGTACAAACCAGAGTACATGAAGATGAGGTGTCTGTGCGTGTGTCTGTGTCTGTGTGTGTCTGTGTGGATGGGGGTGGGGGGGGGGTTTCATTGCCTGGATTATCCCTCAAACCCACAGAAGAGCAAAGAGTAGCCTTCATCTAACCCATTCCATTTCACAAAGGAAGCACATTGGACAAAATTATCCTGTACAACAGGGAGGAGGATCAGAAAAATCGATGCCCAGACCTGACTAAACGATTAACGATTGCTTTGGGTTCTGTTCATAGAAGAGCGAAAACCAGGCCACGACACAATGGGATTATGGACACTGAGGCGTGGAAGCTGTGGGGGAGACGTTGTGCAATGGACACACAGCATTTGGGGAGGGGGGGTGTTTCTTGCCAAAGGCAGGAGGTAATGAGCTTTTTTTCTTCGCTATCTGTGAAGCGAATGCACTGTAAGGTGGGTTCTGGATGATCACTGCCAGTTGTGTGTGATGGCTGCATTTTCCCCGAGATACGGGTGGTGGAGGTAGGTGTGTGTGGGGGGGGAGCTGTCTGTCCTCACGCCTGCGGGGGCTTTGTACGCGGCGATGTCGGCAGAGCTCGGTCTCCATGCTGTCCTGGGTGGAACAATCAGGCTTACGGAAAGAGCTGAAGGTTTGGGCTGAAGGTCCAAAATAATAATGATTAAAAAAGCAGATGAGGGAGTGAGATTCCTCAGTCTGCATCCAGCTGATAAACACTCATGGCTAAGCGCAGTATCTCATCCATGCAGAATGGACCATCACAGCACCAATAAAGAAATGTCTTTTTTTTTTTTTAACAAAACGTCTCCTGTCATCTCTTCTGCTTCCCGTATTTTCCCTGGGCAGGAGGGTCTGTGTGCCGGTCTGTTCTCTTCATCCTTCGCAGCCGAAACTGCGTGTCCCACGTGAAGTCATGTGACCCCCGCATGTTGAGGACGGCTGTAGCGGATTTACATTCGTGGGCAAGTGGGAGAGAGCTGCCTCACATCTGGCTGCATTTTAGCCTGAGGTAAACATTTCAAAGGGAAAACATCTCGAATATCAAGTCAAATAAAACTGTATTGTCATCCCACCCATGTTAATACCCAATGATCTAAAACAGCATTCCCCCTGGGTCTAGTGCATCTGTCATGACAGGACAGGGACACTGTATACACTGCATACCCATTGAAATGTTTGTTTTAGAATGATTAAAAGGACATCAAAACTATAAAATAACATATGGGACTTCAAATGTTGCCGGTTCAAATCCCGTGTTCGGCAGAGTGATGCCACAATTGGGCCCTTGACCCCAGTTGCTCCAGCGTCTGGCTGACCTGACTGTCTCCTCTACACCAGTTTCTTGCGGTACCTCCCGGGATGCTTTTAAAACAGTCCTGAACATTGTCTCACACATACGCTGAGCTCTCATTGGTCAGACTCCTCCAGAAACATTTCTGTTGTGTTCAGGTCAGGTGACCAGGTCATGTGATGCAACACTATCGTTCTCCTTTATAGATGGTTTGGCATGTCCAAACTTTTGACAGGTACAGTATATCTGGGGCAGTGTGTGGCTCAGCCGGTTAGTTCTAGTGTCTGTGATCAGAAGGTTACCGGTTTGAATCCAAAGGCCAACAGACTGATGTTGTCGTTATTGCCCCTAAGCAGGACCCTTAACCCCCAGCTCCAGGGGGCGTTGCACATTGCCTGACCCTGAGCTGTGACCCCCAAGCTTGCTCTCACCTGCTTGTGTGTCTCATACAGAACAAGATTGGACAGGCAAAAAGATCATTTCCCCACCAGGATTAATAAAGTATCACTATTCCATTACATATAATATAGACTCAAGCATTCTGACATGCTTTTTTTTACAGATGTACTTTCCAATATTGCTGCCAGAGTCATGCTGACTTTGCGAAGGTTTGTGGGGGGTGGAAATTTCACAAACAAATAAGGTTGACTCAACCTGATACTCGCACACTCGCAGCAAACAACGGTACCTTTCCGTCTGCAAGTCATAAATCAAGCTCAAATAAGGATTAATTGTGATTATTAATAATCGTTAGCCCTTGATTTCCACAATAATTCACTTTCCCGCTGGCACATTAAGAGGAGATTAATGTGAATTGCTGAGGACAGCGTGTGGGGCGGGCCTGACTCCCTGTGACTGTCGTTAAGCGTGTCCACCAGCTCGGCTCACGTGGTCCAGGCTCCGTCCTGCTGATGTGCGACTGTCCGTCACTCTGCCATCAAACTTGTGCTCGTTCCACACAACGTTTGACTCGGTGATCGCCGACACAGTGTCTGTAATCAGAAGGGTGCTGGTTCAAATCCCAACGTTGGCAGAATTTTCGCTGTTTATCCCGTGAGCACAGCCCTTAAGCCCCAATTGCTCCAGGACTTGTTGGACACTGTTTTCTCTAAATAAATAATAATGCATATTGCTTTGGATAAAAGTCTGATAAATACATGAAAAATATAAAAAACAAACGTATTAATGTATATCCACAGGCTGTCGGCACAGTTCCTGTAGGTGTTTGAATGCCTGTCATCGCTCAGAACCTTTAGTGACCACAGTGATTTGCCTCTGATCGCTGACTTTATAGGCTGGTCATACATGCCCTGGCCCAGCTGTCTGCTGTCCGTACGGCCAGCCGCTGGCACACCGAGGCCTTACCGCTTATGAGAACCCAGCTGAGCGCCTTAGCAGGCTGAGGCAGCCCTGCATTCCCACACGCCGCCCAGAGCTCACCTCACCGTCATTAAACGGCCCTTCAGTCTCCCCCCTCCCCCGCTCTCCAAAGCGATCAGGGCTGTCAAGCGTGATCTACGATTTAATTCAATCCTGGAACGTGCAATTTCGGCCTCCCCGGCGCCATCGGAAGGTTCACTCGACCCCGCGCTGGGCCCCGGGGACATAAATAATGACCAGGGCCCGGCCCTCTGAGGCAGAGACTTCTGGCCTGAGATCAGGCGCTCGTTCCCCACCATGAAACAACGAGTCGCTTGCGGCCCACCGATGGCAGAACAGCCCCTGATTTATAGCCACGGGAAACCCGGTTTGGAGCCCGGTTTGAAGCCCGGTTAGCCAGCTCTCAGGCTCACTGTTACTTTAGGCGGATTCTACTGATGGACAGCGGAGGGTCCAACTCCTTGCGAATCATGCTCCTGAAAAAATTTGTTACTGGGGCATTCAGTAGAGCCACAAAACTGCTGTGGACACGGGGGGGGTCTATAAAATATGACCACCCCACATCAATAAATCTTCCCGACTGATCCTCTGGCACCAAACCCCCCCCCCACCCTTACCAGTAAGTTTTTTCATCAGCAACCCCCTCCCCCCGGTCAGAATTTTTCACCCCGCAGATGATTCACATTACATCGTTTTTAACTCCCAATTTCTCTTTCGGCTACAGTGCCCCAGAAACAACAAACTGGCCTTTGGGCACCCCCCAGAAAAATAACTGGCCCTGGATGACCACCCCAATCAAAATATTCTGCAGGCCCATCTGCAGGGACAGGGTGCCGTTTTGGTTACTTTGGCTTTTATCCGCCATTTATCTGGAAGGTGAGTTTTCCACTCTCCTTCTGAACAGGGCACCCCCCCCCCCCCACCACCCTCACAAACACACAGAGGCAGGCAGCTCTCCGTGCACTACTTATGTTCACTGTCATTCCGATGGGCAGTGGCTGGAAGTCAGTGTAATAAAAAAGAAGAAAAAAAAAACGATTGGCTTATAAATCGAATGGAATTCACCCTGCTGGGCCCCTCGGGTCAAGGTGACGTGGTGACCCAGCATCGACGATCACCTGAGAAGTGTGACAGCCCTATTAAAAAAATACACCTTGCTAAATTGAGCTATATGGCGGCTGGAGGCGTCCAATTAAGTTTGAAATATCAACACCCCCTGAAAAGGTCTGAACGAGCTGTCATTCCTGGATGGAGGGCTTGTCTGGCAAAACAGACCTAAAGCAGACATGAGATTGTGCATTAAACCACCACGGAGCTGCATAGTCTCACTCCAAATAGGACACTTTGTTACAGTCGGCCCTGTCAGAAAACCTGATTTTTATTGTTCGGCCTGGAGTGTAAAACGTGCACTCACTGAAAATGGAGAAATGGGGCGGGTTCTCCAGTCAGGGCGGCAAGCCGGATCAGGATGGCAGGGGGGGGGGTCCGAAGAGGCTGAGGATATGGGCCCCTTTAAAGCAGCCCATTTATCAAGTCAGTCACGGGGGTGGCATTTAAAGAGCTGAGGACAATTTTTTTAATTTTATTTTATTTAAACCAAGGGCACAGGAGAGAGCTTGACATTGGGGGGAGGGACAGCACAATCATTTAAATGCAAAGGTCTGTTTATTAGGGAAGGACAAATGAAGTTGAACTAAATAGTGAGGAGTACACATCCCTCCGCCTTCCTACCAGTTACCCAGGGCAGATGTCGATTTCGTCAGCTTTGATAAGAGTGTGGCGTAGCTGGAGGGTGTGGCTCCGACAGGGGCGATGCCGCATGAGCCAAACCCTCACATTATTTCTAAGCACCGCTAATATCATCCCAGCTCACTCAGCCAATCAGTGGTTTTAATGACAGTATGAATCTTAATAAAGGTACGATGGGGGCCTTTTACTTAGAATCACCGTCGGTCCTACTTATGGGCAAACATTGTGTGTTATGTTATGGGGCTCTGTGTCCAGATCGATATTTCAGCAGCGGAGCGAGGCCAGCGCCCTACGCGCCATCAGGCTGTCATCCATCCACAGGCATGAAGTCCTACAGGAGCTAGGGGGAAGGTCACAGCTGTCTGCTGAGGGACAATTTCCCCTGCTTTTTTCCAGTTGAAAAAGTTTAATTACAGTCTTGGGGCTACACTCTCCCAAGAGCCCTTGAATTTGGCACTTTTAATCCAGTATATTACATTTCTGGGCAATATGGCTGCAGTCAGAAATACAACTGCTTAAAAATTAATTAATTAAAAAAATACATATATAAAAAATACATTTGTGTATGTGTGTATATTACTATATATTACATATAAAAACATGGGGATAAGAGGCTTTTGTATCTTAATTATGAAACTCAATCTATGTGTGAGGTAAGATAGGAAGGTATATGTGATGTTTTTAAATATTTTGCAATACGGTGGTCTCTGAACTCCAGGGAAATAGGCACCATTCCTACCCCAAATCTGGTGACTGGTTCTTCAGTTCCATGTGTATGTCCTGGCTTCACAGAAGCAGGAACTGAATGCGTGTTCCTGAGAAATGAATAGGCAGTGTTTACGCTGAAGCAAAATTAAAATATTGTATTTTGCAAGTTTTGTGGAGGAACTAAGTGCAAAAGGTGCCATCTTGGCTCCGTTATTAGTAGAGTTATGGAGCCAACATGGTTATTTGTTCTACATATCGCTTATAACTCACATATTACATAAAATTTAAAGATAAGGTGCACGGTACAGTGTAAATGTAGTAGAATTAAAATGCAACGGAATGGACTGGAATGAAGGTTCGTGTTTTTTTCTATCAGGCGAAACTGTATCCTACCTAAAGCGTAACTCTAGGACCCAAACTAACCTCTCAATCATGGCTGCCCTCAGACTCGGGGAAGCCGGTGTTGGTAAGCAGCTTCTAATTCTTAACAATTACCCACTTCACTGTCTTTTCGCGGGGTTAAGAAAATGAATCCCGCTGCGCATAATCTTTTTAACAGACACGGCGCATTCAAATGTTCCTATCGATGTAGCTGTCGAAATGCTTTGTTTCACTTTCTCACTTCTATACGTTACGCAAAAGGAACATCGTGCACCGCATCCATTTCCTCTCTTTGACTGCATTTATGTTTCGTTTTCGTGTCATTAACAGCCACATAAACGCTCGGCGATATATTCGCCCACAATCATATACATTTTAACAAGCCGCCTGCCTGGGTATCGAGGCAGCTGGATGGGGCTGATCATTACATCAGTTTCTTTTGTGGATTACATCAATATGTTCTGACAGTTAGATCGCGTCGCAGCAAAAAAATCAGTAAGTAGACAAATGGCCATCGATATGAAAAAAGTCAGGGTGGTAAAGGCAGTTTGCATCGACGTTCATTCACAAGTTGCCTAGCGCATTCGCAGACAGCTGATTGGATAATGCCCTCTTGCAAAGCGCCACGCTGAAGATGCTGATTGGCTGGCACTCATTACACGCTCACTTTTTTTATCCCCCTGTCAAAGGTCAGGGCAGGTGCGAAACGACCTTATTATAACGTGATTCGCTAGACATGAGTCTTTTCAATATTTTTTTTTTTGTAAACTTATGCGTAAGTGCTTTTTGAATATTCCATTGGCGATTGCTCTCAGGTAAATTTTAGAAAGGCACAAATAACTTTCTGTTGGTCGCACAAACCCAGACTGCACAAAGGGCACCAGGAGTCTACCTGCATCGTCTTTGCTGTTGATCACTAGCTGTGTCCATGATCCTCCTGCCCCCTGCAGGTACCTTTTGCAGGATGCACTTCCTTCTGGTGGCTTTCCTGCCTTGCCTGTTGGTGCCCCACACACAGGGGGACTCCAAAGCTATCACAACATCTCTCACCACAAAGTGGCCCTCCACTCCACTTCTCCTGGAAGCCAGGTAAGATGCCTTGCCCTCTGAGGTGGGGCTGAACCCAGTGGGATCCTCTGCCATTGAATTACATGGAAAACACTCTCTCTTTACCAACTATCTCGTTTGCGTGGTTTAATTTGTGGTCAAAGGAGAGTTTGTCTCTCCTGGGAACAGTTGTCCCATACGTAGGTGATGGGAGGGAGTACAGGTGATTTATAGTGAGCAGCAGTGGCGTTAGTGCATTATAACGGTGAACACGGCCGGATCTGAATGCTCTCTTATTTTCCCCACCAGTGAATTCTTCGCTGAGGAGAGTCAGGAGCTATTCTGGAATTTCGTGGAGCTCAACCAAAATATAGACGACGAACACGATGGTATGTTTCCCTAGTGCTGTTTCCATGGTGACTTCCTGATTTGTATATATGATGTCATTTGTATTTGTCTAGTTAAGCAGACATCTATTCACATAGCTTATTTATCCAGCTGGATGTTTTAGCTAAGCAATTCCGATAAAGATCCCTTTGTCAAAGGGTCAACAGCAGGTCCCTCGACCCTGTGCTTATGCTACATCTTTTTCTACTCGCAAGATTTGATGCATTGTATTTTAAAAGCAAGACAAACCTTTATTTAAAAGTGAAAAGCGGCAAATGCAGACATCTCCAGTGCACTTTAGAAGTTTCATTTTCAGTAGCTGATCTTTCACTTCCATTGTCAGCGTGTTTTCGGTCCGGTTTCCCTCAGCAGTAGTTTCTATGGACCGATGAGGCACAGAGCTGCTTGTACTTTCATTTGCTGGCTTTGTATTCGGGCATCGGTGATGAAATGAGTGTGAGTTCTCACCTCCTCCCTATATTACTGTCAGGCACTGACCAATCGTATTACCAGCTGATCCTGGAGCGGGCGGGGACGCTGCTCAGCCAATTGCAGCTCAGCATGCTTCGATTCTCCCTTTCACTGCGGGTCTACTCCTCCACCGTGTACGCCTTCCAGCAGGTCAGTCCTAGGGTCACATGACATCCCCCCTGTCTTTCCCTTTGACACCTTTCCCATTTTCCCTAACGCCCTCTCGTCCGTTCCCTCGCAGATCGCCTCCAACGAGCCCCCCCCCACGGGGTGCCAGGCCTTCTTCAGCGTTCACGGCCAGCGATCCTGCAGCGTGGAGCACCTGAAGGCCCTGCTGGAGAGCGCCCCCGACAGGTAAAGGAGCGGTCTGACCGCCCACCCACAGAACGGCCCGCTCACTGGGAAGACTTCAGCCTTAAGCATTTGCATGTGGGTCTGGTTGTTTCAGGCCAAAACCATTCCTGTTCAAGGGAGATCACAAGTTCCCAGGCTCTGACCCTGACGCCCCCGTCGTAATCCTCTACGCCCAGATGGGGAGCAGAGAATTCCCCCAACTCCACCAGCTGTTTGTCTCCAAGGCCAACAAGGGGGAGGTGACATATGTACTGCGTCACTTCCTGGCCGTGAGTGTCCACCCCCTTGGGGCGGGTTGGTTTCATCCAAGTCATCGCCATCCTCTTCCATCTTGTTTCCACATTTATAATATGCACACTTGGGTCTTTTCTGTCTAATAGAATCCCAGCAGCAGCAAAGTGTTTCTCTCTGGCTACGGGGTGGAGCTGGCGATCAAGAACCAAGAGTATAAGGCCAAGGATGACACCCAGGTCCAGGGTACGAGTGTTACACATTACATATAAGGTCACTGCCCCATGCTGAGCTGTCCAATCACAGCTCAGATTTTTTTTTGAAAATGAAAACAAACCATCGAATTGTTTTGTTTCAGGAGCTGATGTGAACGCCACTGTGATTGGAGAGAGCGACTCCGTGGATGAAGTTCAGGGCTTCCTCTTCGGGAAATTAAAGTGAGTGTCTCAATGCTGCCCTGCCCTCAGGAGATGGTATTCAGTTTGAGGTCATCGCAGAGGTCAGCCCACCCACCTGCTCATCTTTCCGTCTTCTTTCCGCCATCTTTCCGCCACCTTTCTGTCTTGCTCCCTCGCCCTCTCCCCCATCAGAACCTTGTACCCAGAGCTGAAGGAGCAGCTTAAGGAGCTTCGTAAACACCTAGTGGAGAGCACCAACGAGATGGCCCCCTTAAAAGTCTGGCAGATGCAAGGTGTGTCCGTCAGAGCCCTCCGCCCGCGCTGCCTGTTCCTGCACATTTTCAGCTATGATCATGGTTATCATACATGTGAGACACTGATCTTCCTGCATCCGTCACACCAGACCTCAGCTTCCAGACGGCCGCCCGGATCCTGGCTGCCCCGTCTGTGGATGCTTTGGCAGTGATGCGGGACCTCAGCCAGAACTTCCCCAACAAGGCCAGGTATGTCCTTCATCCTGAAAGGGGGCTGGGCCGTCCTTCGTCCCGTAGGGTCCTGAAAGGGAGCTGGGCCGTCCTTCGTCCCGTAGGGTCCTGAAAGGGGGCTGGGCCGTCCTTCGTCCCCGTAGGGTCCTGAAAGGGAGCTGGGCCGTCCTTTGTCCCGTAGGGTCCTGAAAGGGGGCTGGGCCGTCCTTCGTCCCCGTAGGGTCCTGAAAGGGAGCTGGGCCGTCCTTT
>JABFEB020001178.1:0-10712 GCA_019775895.2 Stomatorhinus ivindoensis
GGGGCAGCAGGAGTCTCGGGTGCGGCCACTGGGGCAGCAGGAGTCTCGGGTGCGGCCACTGGGGCAGCAGGAGTCTCTGGTGCGGCCACTGGGGCAGCGGGCGTGGCTACTGGCGATGCGGCCGGGGCAGCGGGTGTGTCCGTCGGCGATGCGGCCGTGGCAGCGGGCGTGTCCGTCGGCGATGCGGGCGTGGTAGCGGGCGTCGGCTCTGCAGGCATGGCTGCCAGCGAGGCGGGCGTCGGCTCTGCAGGCGTGGCTGGCGGCGAAATGGGCGTCGGCTCTACAGGCGCGCGGGGGGGTGACTCAGCCGGAGTGTCGGGGGACGTTGGCTGGGTTGGAGTGCAGGGGACGTCTGCTGGACAGGCGTGCAGGCAGGTATCTCACCGAGTGAGCGGGGAGGCAATCCTTCACCCTTTCGCCTTGCAGGCCACTCAGCAGGCGGGCAGGAAGAAGATGCAGGCGGGCTGACAGGCGTCGTAGCAGGCAATACCGGCGGAGCGGACCTCCGTGCACTCGCGGGTATGCCTCGAAGTGGGGGAAGCTCTTCCTCCACTTCAACCTCAGCGGGGAGCCGCGCCAGACCCAAAGTCACCCGTCCGACGTTGACAGTCAGTGGACCTTCCTCCGCCGACTTCTTCCCCTTACGCCTTTTCTTCCTTCCGGTCGACTTTGGCTCCGGAGGCAAGACCGCCCCCTGAAGCTGAGACTCTCCGTCTTCCAGGTAATCCTCCAGGGAGCGGAGATCTGCCAGCCCAAGGGCGATGATCTCTTCCATCTCCGGGTCTTCCTCGGTCGCGCCCAAAGGACCTAGGGACGTACGCCCGACGGGGAGAGAAGGCTCCGTCTCTGGGTCCCTTTCTCTCTCCTGCACGTCACTCTGCTCTTGCCGGTACCGTAGCAGGGCGACGCGCTGAGCTATCGCCCAGAGATTAGCCCTGACCTCCTCCAGCGGCCATCTACTGCCGGGAGGAGGCTCGTGCAGCAAGAGATCTGCGCTTTCGCTGATTATATCTCTCGCTTTCGGGTCCGTCTGGACGTCCGGATGCTTTCCCCAGAAAAGCACCTCCCGCAGCAAGGCGTGGTGGTCTGCGGCAACTTGCTGCGGCGCTTCTTTGCAGAGATCTGTCATTCTGTCATGATCGGGTGTGAAGCGTGCCTTGATGTGGGCAGCGTCAGGCAGGCAGGAAGGCAAGGAGGCAGGTAATCCGGGTATACGGGGTTTATTTACGGACAAACGGGGATAGACGCTACCAAACATCACAATGACAGATCTAACACTGAGTGCAAGGACACGGACTAAATACTGAAAGCTGACGAAACGAAACCAAAAACAGATGACCACAATTGACGACAGCTGGAATCCATCAGGGGAAAGACACGAGGTAGCAGGGGGCGTGGCACATGAGGCTGTATCGGGCAGGGTATGACACCTGGTACACAGGGGGACGGGTTTTAGAGGAGACCGGTGGAGAGCGGCTGGGGTGAGAAAAAGGGAAGAAGTTGGAAAAGTTGTTGGCCGTGTTGGCGATTAAATAAAACGATCGTGAAAGAAACTGTAGCCCGCTTACTACCCACAGCCCAAGGGAGAGACTGGCCCACTCTACCCACACATCCAGAAACCAGGGTTACAGGCTGGTGGCAGCGGTGTTTCATTCTCTTCAGAGTTTTCGCCAAGACATTCTGCTCGGAAAATGCTGCAGTGTACATGTGCGCTCTTTGAGTTGTTTGTGTATTAACACAGGCTCTTGCACAGTTATACGGGCACTCCCCGAGGTACAAAAGTGGCGCGCTTATTTTTTTTTTCTTTTTCATAGTCTTTTGATAATGAACAGGCATTGGCTCCTTCCTCCACCAATGTTTTCACAAATACCTAGACCTCCTACCACTTCCCTTGCATCACAAGGTGAACCACTCTCAGCTATGGTATCCACCAAACATGGCAAATGTCACTGAGACCCATCTACAGACCTTATTGATGTTGTTTAAACAGCTTTCAGATGATGTTCGTGCACTTAAATTGGAGGTCATTCAGCTTGGGCGACGTCGTCACCCCTTTGCCAGTTCCAGTGTCCCCCATGCTGATTCTCCCAGACATAAATATAACCCTGCACCCGAGCTGAACGTGGAAGAGAACGTTCTCGACGCTCCCCATCTGTGTCTCCGGAACGGGGTCCCTACTCCTCGTGACCTAACTATCATGGATCCAGCAGGTCATACAGTGATCCTCTCAACCCCAGGTATTCGCGCCGTGACATACACTGCTCCCCTACACCTCTGCCTTCTCCATATCGCCAATGTGACTATCACTCTAGCAACAGCTATGGTCATTACAGAAACTACAGCTCGGACAGGCACCACTCACCTGACCCCTACAGGGGACGGGAAACACCCCGAGGTGACTCCTCTAGATACGCCTCTTATTCTCCTCCATGTTACACTAGCAAACACAGCTATGACTTGCCCCAAGCACGCTCAGCTAGAGAACAATACCTCGTTAATAGGGAAAGGAGCCATCGTGTGAGCTTCACGGAAGATCCCTCTCATTTGGGAAAAGAGTGGTAGCAGATGCTGAGGGCCAAGTGTCTGCTGTTGTGGGGGATGAGGCCCAACGACAGGTGTTGCCACCCAGATGCAGAACCCCAACACGTTATGTCATGACAGTTATTGAGAACGTTGCCACTAAAGTATACCTGGACACAGGTTCAGATATATCACTGATTAATGAGGCCTTTAGAATGTCTATTCCATCTCTCAGAACAAAACCCATGCAGCGCTCTGAACTCTTTCCTAGGTCAGTAACGGGTGACTATTTAGACAACCTTGGCACACTTCCTATCACCATCAGGCTCTGTAATGAGGTTTTCACCCACACAGTCCAGGTAATCAGGAACATTACATAGCCGGTGATCTTGGGTTGGGACTTCCTACTCCTGCATCATGCTGTTGTTGACTTACATGAAGGCATTTTCAAGATAGGGAATCACACTAGTGTCCCCCTCCTGTGCGCTACGGAGACAGTTCTGAGCTGCAGCGCCGTCACCCTAGCTACTGTCTCACAGATGACCGATCTAGCTACGTTTCGGCCAGCTCTTGGCATGCCTGATGTTGAAGCTGATTATACGGGCATTCTAGAGCCAGATCCACCAGCCTACCAAGGTCTGTTAGTTGCACGCACGCTTGCTCCTATACAGGCAGGGCTGATTTATGTTAGAGTTATGAACCCAACTAATGTTGACCTCCAGGTTCCAGGTGACACTAGGCTAGGAGATTTCCACCCACTAGGAACAGACAGTAACAATGATTACTGTGTAGTAGAAGCTAAGGTAGCCACAGTGTCTTCGACAACAGGACCCTCCCCTCAACAGTCAGTCCCAAATGTTGATCTTAATCAGGCAGAACTTACTCCAGAGTAGCGACGGTAGCTTGATGCTTTACTGCTGACTTACAGTTAAATTTTCAGTGTTACTGACCATGCCTATGGACACACTGACGTGGTCCAACATCAAAACCAAAGAGGTTCCACCCATCAAACAGAGAGCATACAGAACCTCGCCGAACATGAGAACGGAGATAGACAGGCAGGTGCAGCTGCTCCTTTCACAGGACATCATTGAGGAAAGTTGTAGCCCCTGGTCGTCGCCTGTCGTTCTTGTTCGGAAAAAATATGGCAGCTACAGATTCTGTACTGATTACAGGAAGTTGAATGCAGTGACCATTAAAGATTCATACCCCCTGCCACGCCCTGCAGATGCACTTGACAGCCTGTCCGGTGCATGCTGGTTCAGTACAATAGACTTATCAAGTGGATATTGGCAGGTCAAGCTTGATCCACATGACAAGGAGAAAACTGTGTTCAACACTGGTAGTGGCCTATATCAATTTAAAGTTATGCCCATGGGCCTCACTAATGCCCCACCTACTTTTCAGAGACTGATGGAGCTGGTGCTACTTGGCCTACATTGGAAGGAATGTTTAATTTACCTGGATGATGTCCTTGTGTTCAGTCGCTCCTTTGTGGACCACCTACAAAGCCTTGGAGAGGTGTTTAGCCAGTCCCATGCTGCTGGTCTCAAGTTGAAAGCCAGGAAGTGCCAAATAGCAAAACCACAAGTCACTTTTCTGGGGCACGCGGTCTCTAGTCGTGGACTCCAGCCTGATGCGAGGAACCTTGAAAAGGTTCGTGGATGGCCTACACCCAGAACAACTACAGCGCTGAGGGCATTTATTGGATTGTGTTCCTACTACCGTAGGTTTGTCAGGAACTTTTCTTTCATTGCTGCCCCACTACATGTTCTCACCCAAAAGGGGGCAATATTCAGTTGGACTGTTGAATGTCATGATGCTTTTCAGTCACTGAAACATGCTCTCACTCACCCGCCTATAGTGGCACACCCCATCTTCACCCAGTCCTTCTTGTTGTACACAGATGCATCACAGGAAAATATTGGCTCAGTGCTAGCTCAAAGACAAGACAATAAGAAACGTGTCATAGCATATGCAAGTCACACACTCACCCCTTCTGAAAGAAGATGGTCTACTTTTATGGCACCCACCCTGGTGGTAATTATTGATGTGCCTGATATGCCTGTCCCTCCAGCGCCACCTGTCCTGCCCATCCCACCTGACTCGCCAGCGCCATCTGTCCTCCCCATCCTGCATGACTTGCTGGCACCACCTGTCCTGCCCATCCTGTTTGTTCCAGCGACCATCATACTGCCCAGTGAGATTCCTGCTGCAGCACCCCCTGCGGGCCACGCGCCTGAGGTTCCTGCTGCATTGCCCGAGGTTCTTGCTGCTCTGCCCGCCCATCCACCTGTCCTGCCTGTCTCACTGGCCCCGCCTATCATGCCTGTCCCGGTGGTCGGTGTTCCACCCGGGGCACCCACTGCACCTTCTGCTCCGCCCGTGGCATCAGCTGTACCGGAGCAACCGGCAGCAACGCCCGATGCGGCTTCTGCTTCATCCTCGCTGGCTGCTCCGCCCACGCCTGAGGTCCTAGCTGCTTCAGCCACGGCTCCACCAGTGCCTGCGGCTCCACCTGCCCCTGTGACTCTTGCTTCAGTGCCCGTGACTCCAGTCCATGTCCCCGAGGAGGTCCTAGACCTCTCAACCGACCTCTGCAGGGGTCGCCCTCTGCTCCCTGGCTCGCCCTCTGTTGCCTTGGATGGGGCTCGGGGGGCACCTGTGGGTCCCCCCCTCTGGCGTGTCATTGGACGGTTCCTTCCCCAGCTCTGACTGCCCTGTTGCCTGCTGCGGTTTTCCCCTCCTTCTCGCTTGCGCCAGAGTCCCCTCTGCCTTCCTCTTCCCCTCTCCCAGTGCCCCCTCTGTCTTCCTCTTTGACTCCTCCGTTTGTCCCTCAGCCTGTCTCCTTGCCCTCTTCGAGGTCCCCTCCTGCCCCCTCCTCCCGGTCGCCTGCAGCTCCTCCGGCTGCCGCCCATCACCTGCTGTGGCTCCCCTGGATTCCCTTTGTTCCTCCATTCTTTGTGCCCTCTGTGTCTCCTCCATTCCATCCTGGTCACTTTGTCCCTCCTGTCTCTTTGTCTCTCTGTGCCTCCCATGTTTACTCCTGGCCCTTTCGTCCCTCCTGTTGGTGTTCCCCCTGTGTATCCCTTTTTCATCTGTCTGTCTGCGTTTCCCGTTCTTTGTTAGGTGTTGTCTTGGCTGTTGCCCCTGTGCTTGTTCTGTGTTTCAGTTTTGTTCCCTGTGTCCCATTGATGTTTTTTGCTCTTGTTTTTCAGGTCCTGTTCTCATCTTGTCCATTGTCTCCCCTGAGGCGTGCCCTATATGAGCCAGGTTTAACATGTCAAACCTGGCTCATATATGCCAATACATAAACTGTAAACCCATGAATTTCAAAGTGGATTTTCTTAAAAATGGTACAGTAAAAATTGCCCAAATTTGTTGTTTGTCATGAACTGCTCGTCCGATCCTCCTGTGTGCCACGCCCTCCTCGTTACCTAGTGTTAATGTGATGGGGAAGACGGTGGCGCAGGAGGTAGCACTATCATTCGGCAACTGTAGGGTTGCAGGTTCGAGCCCTGGTTCCTCCTGACCTTGAAAGTGTCCTTGAGCAAGACACTGAACCCCCAACTGCTCCCGGTATGCAGGTTGGCGCCTTGTATGGCAGCTACCGGTGTGTGAATGTGTGTGTGGATGGGTGAATATGAGGCATAATGTAAAGCGCTTTGAGTACTCGTAGGAGTAGAAAAAGCGTTATATAAATGCAGTCCATTTACCATTTACCATGTTAATTCCCAATTGTAATCACCTGTTGCCTGTTATGTTCAGCCTGTCCTGTGTATTTAGTCCGCGTCTGAGTCAGTATTCCTCAGATCTGTAATTGTCGTAGTGTAATGTTGTCTGGCCATGTGTCCCCTGTCAGTCTGAATAAACCCCGTCTTTACCCGTATTCACGGTTCGACTCACCTGCTTGCTTGTCTGCTGACAACCAGACATAACACCTAGGCACTTGCCTTTCAGGGGGTACAAGATATGTTTGTACCTTATAGGATAATCCTGAGAAATTAGCTGCATTAATTGCATTTAAGTGTATCCTGTACTTTGTACATACGACTACTCACCCTTTTCTTATGCGTGATCGCTTGCAGTCTGTTATTTTCCTAAACTGTAATGTACGGCTGATACTGTAATGACATGTCTATGCGCGCACCTCACATTAGACCGTGTTTCGGTGAAGCGTGGATAGCTCGACCGCAGTGAAGAAATCGCGTTGAAAGTGATCTCCTTCCGTCTTATTGCAGCGACCCAGGCCACCCGACGCCTCTTTGTTATCTCCTCTACCTGCTGTCCATATCCTCTTTTCCAAGTGGGAAACCGAAAAAATCTCATGTTGTGGTCCACCTTTTTGCCATTTCTACCATGTGACTTAGTATGACAGCCTTTCACATAGTGTTCCATCTTATAAGAGATAATGCCAGACACAAATGCTCGCTCTTGCGTTGTATACAACTAAAATGGCAATTCGACCCACAAAACTTGCGGCTATAGCGAGTGTGACGTCGGCTGACGAATGTCTTGTCCACACGTACACGGGTATATTTTAAAACGGTATTTTTTCCTCATCCGTTTAAAAAAAAAATCCCAGTCCAAATGAACATTGTCTTCTAAAAAATTTCCGTCCACATGAAACCGCTAAAATGTGCTGTCAAAAGCATGCCAAAACAACAGGCGGCATTATAACTCTAACCGTACAGCCAGTCTGAAGCCTAATTGCCAGTCCTGTTAAGTTGAAAATCGTGGAGCACATTCCAATGCCTGTGTTGATCAATATAATGCGAGAGTGACTCATTTATCTGTATAAATGTAAGAAGTCTTGTCAGCAAGGTTAGCACAAGCACTATTTTGGCTAAATCCGCTGTTGCTCAAACTCGCCTAATGTATACAGCAATCAGCGCAGGCTCTGACGTTAAACAAAGTGGACAACGGTGCGCAATCTGACGTTTCAAGCCAAAAACTATGTTTTCCCTGTCTATATTTCGACACTGAAATTGGAGTTTCTTAAAATCTTCACCTTGGATGGAGTTTTGCAAAAGCTCCGTTTTCAGTGACCTGAGACGCCGTTTGCATGTGGAAAAAATTCCAAGACATATAGTAAAAGATACATTTTAAAATATACCCGTGTATGTGTGGACAAGGCAAAAGACCAATTCAGAAAAACAGAGCATTTTTATTTTACATGAAAACAGTATATCGTTAATTCAGAAAAACAGATCGTATTTTTTTTTACACGAAAACAGTGTCATTAATACAGAAAAACAGAGTGCATTTTTATTTTACAGGAAAACTTTACCTCAGAAATTCTGAGATAATTATGTCATAAATTCAGAAAAACATTTTTAAAAACATTACACTTATAGTAAATATTTTCCTCTTACAGACTAGTGACTCTATGGACTCTCTCTTAGGAGCTAACTTCCTTTGGTGCATCCATCTAAATTATAAGTAAAATGTGGACTTGATTTTCTAATTTAATTTGTTTACCATACTTGTTAAGTATGGTTCCTTGCTTTCACTTCCACACCACATAAGTTCAACCAAGGAGACCTCAATAGATAGTTGACATGAGTGTTTATTTGGTTAAAGAATTTAAATGAGTATGAGAAGAGTGATTTGGTAAAGCCCATCTCTTGGTCGTCAGTTCCGTCAACTCTGAAACCGACAGATCTGGCTGGGCGACCAGGCAGGAGGTGAAGGAGCCAACCACAGACCAGGACGGGGAGCCGAAGGTGGTGGAGGGCAGGAGGGGCGCGAAGAGAATAGCTGTAATGGCAAAGAAGTGGGTTAGACTTATTCTTTATATAGAACTTGGACTGCTGTGACTGGACATGTTGGCGTTCATTAGATCTCCTTGTTTGAACTTTCGTATTCACTTTCATTTCTGCTGCATAAATATTTTTGGAATCAGAGTGTGATGGTTCATAATTCTCTGTGCCTTCATGCATTTTAGCTTTAGTTTATTATTTAGTTGTATTAGAAAGAAATTAAACCTCCCCAGTCTTACCTCATTGAGTATTATGCTTAAATCACCTCTAAAATAGACAAACGAAAATACATTGTTGATAAGCGTTGCAAATTGTTTTGGGCTAGGGGCCCCACGGGCCCCCTGCACCCCAAGGGCCCCTGGGCAGCGATCCCGCTGGCCCGGTCCGTAATCCGTCCCTGATTGTAGGCATTCGTTCATACACAGTTCTCTCAAGGTCCTGTTATGGCATTTAATCAGTTTGAGGTCTGGACTTTGACTGTGCTCCTGCAACACCTTGATTCTTTTCTTTTTCAACCACTCTGTTGCATATTTGCTGGTTTGTTTGGGATTATTGTCCTGTTGCGTGACTCAATTTCAGCCAAGCTTAACTGACAGACAGATGACCTCACATTTGACTCTACAATGCTTTGGTATACAGAGGAGTTCAAGGTCGACTCAATAGATGCAAGGTGCCTGTGGCTGCTGCAACAATTGCTTCCCTAAGATCATGGCTGATGTCTTTCCCCCTTGGTATTGTGTTACACATCTGTATGCTCCAGAGCAGCAAACTGCCAAAACATTTGCTTTTATAGAGGTGGTCACACTTGCTGATGATAAATTAATCAAAGTGCATTTGATTAGCAGCATCTGGTTGTGAATTACCTTTTTAATTCCTATGGAAGCAGTACTTTTTCACACTGTCTGCACTTTTGCTTTTGACACAGTGTAGTATATCATGTGTTGTTGTTCATCTGAGGTTGTAGTTACATCATTTTAAGACCTACTAAGGACCAGATTATTTTTTTATTATATCCTGATATATAAAACTGTATATAATACTTTTCATATGACTGTATAAAGCTTCCTGACAGCTGAGTGTTAAAGATATGCAGGTATCTCCTGGTCACATGTCCATAGGCATAAATCCTGGGGGGCAGGGGGGTCAGGACCCCCCTTCATGAGGGGGTCACTGGTTCAAACCCAGCCTCAGCATGTCTGTGGGTCCTTGAGCGAGGCCCTTAACCCCCAGCTCCCTGGGTGCTGCTATAGATGGCTTGTTGTATGAAAAAGCAAGTTGAGGGAGGTGTAAAGACAATAAAAGTGCCAATTATTATATAAATTCTAAATGGAAAACAGTGCATTTTGAAGTTTCAAAAGATTTCATCCCCCCTCTCCCTCACATTGGATTGGTCTACTGCCAGATCCCAATACCACACACATTAGAGTGGTACAAGTGTCCATGGCTCAATGGTGGCTGACCACCAGTAAGTAGCTACTTTGCAAATGTTCACTTAACTTGCATGCTATGTGTATTCTGTCAGTCAGCCAACATATTAAAAAGAAAATGGACATACGATTGTCTTTCAGAACACCAAAATACCACGTAAGTTAAAAAGTGTCCCTGGTAATGTAAAAGCTATTTCATTAAATCTTCATAAGAAAAGAATGAATGTAATGACTTCATAATGTATTTAAAACATTTAAACATGCTAACCTTACATTCTTTGGCAGTCAATTATCTAGTAATAAGGCTTTCCTCTATATACATTTAATACAACCACAGCGGCACTTTTAACACCTTTTGTGTCCCCCTCAAAGATTGCTCTTGTTGTGTATTATGGGCTGGTGAAGCCACCGTATTAGTTACCATTGCTTTATGGGTAATGTAGTTCATATATACCAGAGAGATCTGTATGTGTAGAGCGCGCGGAAGCTGTACTGTTTTTTCTACATACTGCAATTGCATTAAACGGAGCAGTAGGAACGGCACCTCTGAGTCCGTGTAGCTCTTTGTTAGTAGTCATACACAACAAAGAACTGGCGACGAGGTTTGACAGACCTGCGTGGCTATAATTTGGGGAAGACGCACACGTCGCGGCAAAAAAAAAAAGTCGACATGGAGAACTCACTGACGGGCGCCTTCGGGGAGTTTGATGAAATGGCCGAACAGTGGACCTCCTACACAGAGAGGTTTGAATTTTTTGTGTTGGCTAATGGTGTTACTGGAGAAAAGAAAGTAGCAACTTTTCTTAGTGTGATAGGTGCTAAAACCTACGGGCTGCTCAGAAGCTTGCTTCAACCGGAAAACCCTGGCAGTAAAAGTTACGGTGAAATAGTGAAGACGCTGGCTGAACATTTTGCCCCTAAACCACTAGTTATCGCCGAACGTTTCAGATTTCACAAACGCAATCAAGAAGACGGAGAATCCATTGGGCAATATGTAGCTGTG
>JABFEB020001179.1:0-10672 GCA_019775895.2 Stomatorhinus ivindoensis
ATATATATATATATGAACACAAATTGGGTAAAATTTAAACGATTAAATGCACAATTTTATTTCCAGAGGTTTTGGTGGTTAATAGAAATACAATTTAAATGATTATAACAAGTATTATTGTTGTTGCTGTCTCTGATTCTGGTTTAAATGTATTAATTAATCCACATAATAATACGCAAATAAAATAGACCGTAAAACGAGCGCCCTTGTAAAGGCCAGCGGACTCGTGGTTAAGCGGAAGGTCACTTAAGATAAGTGCTGTATCAATATTTTATCGACAGAATTTGATCCGTACATTTCTGCATGTTACAGCAAGATTTACAGGTACATATATTCGGCGGTACATCACATAATATATTGTAAAAATTTAACGATGAAATTTAAGGAGCTTTACAACTTATCCAAACCGGCCTGCTTGTATTTGCAGAACAAGATCTATGCAAAAACTATATCAATAAACCATTTCCGTTAAATTTATCTAAATTATTTTCTTGTATTATATACCACGGGTTATTTTTACAATTCAATTGATAATAATTTAACATACACTACGTTTTATTGATATACATATCTATACCAATATAAGTTATGCGTGATATTTTTGCAGCATATTAGTTAGTCGACAGTCAGACAGATTAATAACAATAACGATAATAGAACAACAACAACAATAATAATAATAATAATAATAATAACAAAAATATTTTTATTCGATTATTGGCGAGTAAAAATATTTTAACAAATGTGTAGCCTGCTTTTTTGACGGAAAGCAACTGTGAAGATCGCATCTACAGAAAACCAATGTAAATATCCTTGTTTTGACACTGTTCATATACAACAGCTTCACTTAAAATTATGGCGATGATGCACAAACTTGCAAGAATGTCATGTTGAAATAAACGTGCACACTACTTGGCTCAAAACCGCAATTTGAAGTTAGCATATATAGAGCATAACGATGTAATCTCAAGTAGACCGAAAATAAACTAACTTAATAGACAGCGCATCCTGTACACGAGGTCACGAGCTGCCAAGACGCTGGAGACGGCGATGCCGCTACTCAGAAGATTAAATTCTCATTTTTAAGATTTAGAAACATACCTCCAGCTAGGTTTTCCTATACGGGTTTTGCTCTATCACGGAGAAAGAAAAAACGTTTCTTTTGCCTTTTTTTATTTAAAAGTCCTGCTGTGTCTCAGCAGGACGCGAACCGAGTGTTTTGAGATGTCCTGTCTCGCTATGTAGGCTACATACACACGTCAGCTGGAACGCCGTGTGTTTCGTACTCATTAAAAGCCATCGTTTTTCATTGAAAACGCGCTAGGAGCCGAAAACAAAAATGTCAATGTGAGTCTTGGCGCTGTTTTAATGGCATGGGGCTGATGCACGCTATTTTAGCGTTTGGGGCTAAATGCGAAGTGACAGCAGACGGTCCTTATTGTGGGCGGCCAGCAGACTGGCGCCGGAGGGCCCTCTAACGAACTGAGTGCCAGTTAATCAGGACTCCTGCGATTCCTAAAGATCCACAGCGATACTGGGTCACCCGCAGGTTCGCATAACACGGTGTTCAACACATATTTGCTGTGCAGGTTGGGTGCTTTTAAAGAATATGAAAAAATCACTGGCAAACTTCATTGCACCAAAGTCGGCTCTGTAAACAGGTTTCTCTGATTCGGTCGCTGAAGTCACACATCAGAGCCGCAGGGTGCTGACGGACACTCACCGAGTCGCACCACCGGCTTTTTATCTGGGTCCCGCCGGTGGTGCGGAGCTGAAGTCCTGCCCGGAAACGCGTTTACTGAGGTGCCGTTTTATTTATCCTTCCCATTGAACATGAAGTGTGTTTCCTGCACGTCCACTTAATGGCTTTCTCTGCGCTGGTGTCTAGGGAGGGCATTCATTTTCATAAAAACCCGCTCAGATAATGACCATTCCTGTTATTTGGCGCACTTTGTACGTGCGTCAATCATTTTCACTTAGCCCATGATAAACATCAGGTCTGGATAAAACTCCTGAACGACATTTCGTTTGGGAAAACCTTTCTTCATTAAGTGAAAAGTTACAAATGAGCGTAGAATTATGCCTCAATTGAAAAAAAAATCAATAATGTACACTAAAAATCCTTCCTTAAAGATGTATGTTTAACCAAAGTATAGTCTATCCACATGTATTAAAATAAATCAGCCTATTCTAACAGAAACTGACCCAAAGCGGAAAGAGCTGATAAGATCGAGTGTCTATTAATAATTTCGAAACAACGTGCCGAACAACTCCGATAAATAATGTACCACAAGTGAGTAAGGACTCTCTCCGCCGGCTGAGGACAGAGCTCTGAGCCGCTGTTTAGCCTTTTGCTGGGTGGGATTTTCCCATCTCGTCTCTGTCATTGGTTAATATTTTATTCTGTTGACATGTTTTTGTCACTAATGCTTCTGACACCTCGTTGCCACTCCTGCCGCCCCCTCCCTCCCCAGTCTTGGCCACCGCTGTCAAAACCACGCCTATTCAGGTCCGCAATTGGTCCGGAAAGCGTAAAATGAGTAATCAAAGGCTCGCTTCATTAGTGCCGGGAGCGGGACGCTGGACACAGGTGAGATGCTTTCAGTTCCCCGGGAAGAGGGTGAGATCTGAGAGTCTGGGAGCTGTTTGACGACTGCACTTTTGTTTTCTGCGAGAGGAAGGAGCGCCGAAAGTGTGTCTTCAGAAAGCAGATAAAGTCGCACAGATTCATTCTGCTGCAGGACTATGTGGAGAGAGTCCATAATGGATATTTTCTGATTGGACTCTCAAACCAAACGCTGCAGTTTCATTCTCAATTCAACATTTTCTGCTTCTCTGTTAAGTGGATACCTATTCTCGTGTTGAGGGAGGCGACGTTGCAGTCTCTTTTAATTTTATACAGATTTTGGATGCACCGATGAGAGACCCAGTTTTCACGGGGACAGCGATGGCTTACCAACCTTTCCACGCTCATCGGCCGGCCGATTTTCCCGTGTCAGCCTTCCTATCGGCCGCTCAGCCGTCCTTCTTCCCGGCACTGGCGCTGCCTCCGGCCTCTCTGGGCAAACCGATAGCGGAACAAGCTTTTGCTGCGGCCGCGGAAGCCGGGCTTAACGCGCTGGGTCATCGCCAGCAGGCGGCTCATCTGCGCAGCCTTAAAGGCTTCGAGTCGGCGGAGGAGGAAGCCGAGGACGACCCAAAAGTAACTCTAGAGGCTAAGGAGCTTTGGGACCAATTTCACAAAATAGGGACCGAAATGGTCATTACCAAGTCTGGAAGGTGGGGAGAATAATGGTGCTTTTGCGTAATACATTTACGCGTGAGTCTAACAGTACGGTTTTAGAATAGGTTTAGGAAACGTATATGTTCTGACAATTAACATAATGTGTGAGTGGGTTGGTCAAACTCGCATTTATCATCTGGAAAGTTATTTATAGCGACCTGGAAAGGTCTTAGATTTGCCATGATCTGGCATCAGTCTCTCACAGACGTGGCTGCATTTGATTCTGACCCTTTATCGTCTATAGGTTCACTGCACAAAAGACAACGTGGCAGGACAGTTAGCATTTAAAACTAAAATATCTTTAGAAGTGTTTTTTATACGTTGGCCTTTTATGTCGTACACGAAAGTAGAAATGTTCTTTGCGTTAAGGGCCGAAGGGGCGTGAGTACGAATACTTCATATAAATACGGCCGTCTTTTAAATACCTATCTGCGGGGATGTGCCGCATTTCTCACCGCGTTTAGCGACGGACCTCATGATCGCCTTTGCTCTCCGTTTCAGGAGGATGTTCCCGCCCTTTAAAGTCCGCGTTAGTGGTCTCGACAAAAAAGCCAGGTACATCTTACTGATGGATATAATGGCTGCGGACGACTGTCGCTACAAGTTCCACAATTCCCGCTGGATGGTAGCCGGGAAGGCCGACCCGGAGATGCCCAAGCGGATGTACATCCACCCGGACAGCCCGGCCTCCGGCGAGCAGTGGATGGCCAAGCCCGTTACCTTCCATAAGCTGAAGCTCACCAATAATATTTCTGACAAACATGGGTTTGTAAGTAGTCCATTAAATAGCTATTATACAGGCCCCACTGCGTTTTGTTTATCAGTTTTATTTTTGGTAATAGCTATATATAGCTTCCAAAACACTTTTATGATGTTTCGGAGAGGTGATGCATTCATCAGGCAAGTTAAAAACATTCGAATACTGTGTTACACCGAACCTATGAGGTACTTTAGGAATTAGTACCTGTGGCTACTGCGTAAGTCTCCAGTGCATTTATAGGGTGGGCGCCTGGGTTTTTAGGCCTGTTTAGTTTTGGTAGATATAGTGACTTACAAGCAGCTTGATGTATCGTCCCTATGAACTGAGCGTGGGGCTATAATATAAAATATGGGTTCAGTCATATAAATGTCCTTCAATGCCTGCCATTCGCGTGATCGCGGTGCCGGTGGCTCTATTCATTGATAATTCGGAAGAAAATGTAATTAATTGCTGACAGGTGAATATATCAGCTGTTGGGTTTATAATAATAATTGTGCTTTTTACGAGATGTTGCGCATGGGGAATGTCCCATAAATGCATTATCAGAGCTGGCTGCAATAATACTGTTACTCGTCTTTAAAACGGATAGGCTGTAAACTAACATCAATCCAGCTAGCCTGCTGCACTTCACTGCACTGTATCAGGCGCCCAGACGTGTTCACTGTGCTGGGCAGTACCGAAGTGATGTCACCATATACACAGCGAAATCCACGATAGACATGCAAAGCTTGACAGCTTCTTACTCATAATAACTATGAAATTAAACGTTACCGCAAAGAACAAAAGAAAATTCCTGAAAGTGTTGAGATTATAACAACATGGCTGTTCAGATACAGCCCTAAGAATTGTTTGCCGTACGCCCTGCCATTCACAGAGATGTTTGGTGCGTTTTGCAGACCATCTTGAACTCCATGCATAAATACCAGCCGCGCTTCCACATCGTGAGAGCCAACGACATCCTGAAACTTCCCTACTGCACTTTCCGAACCTACGTTTTCCCGGAGACTGACTTCATCGCGGTCACCGCCTACCAGAACGACAAGGTACCTGCCATCTCGGCCGGGTCTGTCCGTTTAACATCCCTATCGTCTGGTGCAAGAGTTAGGTTTAGCTAAATAATTTCCTTCCGTCAGTGGAGTACATTGTGCAAAAATTTGTATAATACATTCGAGGTTTGAATAATTAATGTACTAGTGTTGTTTTGGAAGAAATATGACTATATAGACCAATAATAATAACAACCATACCAACAACAACAATAATAATAATTATTATTATCGTTATTATATTAATTTATTAGAGATGTGTCTCATCACATCTCTAACAAACTTGACATCATGCGTGTTCGTGTCCGAGTTCAATGCCGTATCAAGCCGCGTCTCTGATTTTCGCTTAAACCAGCATGGATGTGATTCTTCTGTAGGATTACTATCGGCATTATACTTTAATGTAATAAATGAAATTACTGAATGCGGAGGGAAATTACTATCCCTCTTTACATTACGCCCTTCTCTTTACGCCCGCTTACTCCCATCGTACTCCCTGCTTGGTATGATAGTTTATGGACCGTCGGCCTTTTGAGAGTAGCTTGTACTAGTTTGTGAAGCTAACGTTTCGTTGTGTACATCCGTATGATTATACCGTACATTACACAGTCTCTATTTTAACATGGCCATTCGACGGTAGCCTAAACATTTAATTAATTCATTTGAGCATTTAATTTAAACAATTAGGCCTAGCTATTCAGATTTCCATTTGAGATATTTGAAGAATAGGCCTGATTAAGTTGTAAAAGTTAATAATCAAATGTTCAGTAGAATAACATACGGCATGCGGTGTATTCATTATTTCCCCCGCCATCTTAAAATAAATGCTTGTTGGAAATTGCTACTGCGAGGCCTCACCGTTACATCCGTCTTAATACATAATGCGGCTTATTAAACACAGTCCTATAATCTGAAAACCAAACAGCAGCGAATATCAAAGTCATCTTAGTGCGATTTATTATCAAACCTGCGATACGATGGGCCCATATTGGTGAAATCGCCAAAATCACGTCCGTGTAAATTGTTTGAAAACTTGCGTGTAATTATTTTCAAGTTCCTATTAATATATGTAAATGTCGATTGTGCTGGCGCAGAAAATCCACTGGCAAGTTATTTCTCAGAAATCAGATAATAAACCTCGATGTACACAGTAATAACTTGATAGACGATTTCTAGCCGTGACATGACCCCTACCTTCCGTTCTTTACAGATCACTCAGTTGAAAATTGACAACAACCCATTTGCTAAGGGCTTCAGAGACACGGGGAACGGGAGGAGAGAAAAGAGGTACAGCGATCGCTGTCTTACTGCTATAGCTTAATAAACTGCTATTGTCGTTCTGTTGCGCGTTTTCCAATAACGTCGGTATATTGCTATTTTTACGGGACGAAATGTAATAAATATTTTTGTGAACATGGGCTTTAATTAATTCCCGTGTCCTTGTGTAATGTGTGTTTCATTTGCCCTGCCCCTAGAAAGCAGTTGACTCTGGGGCCACTGCGAGCATTTGCGGATCCGGACGGCGGGGAGTCGGACGCTTCCTCCTGCGACCCAGGGGCCGGTGGGGACTCGCCGCCCGGGCGCGGGACGACTTGCTCCCAGAGAGGTATCGGCTTAACAAGAGAGGCGCTATAATGAGTCCTAAACCGCGATAACTGGCGTTTGTATATACGCTCTGTTTTGGCGGGTGTATTAACGCCATGTAATTATATATAGTAGGCTATGTTGAAGGCACAATGAATAGTATCTAATGAATTCGTAGCCGGTTCCAGCACAATTTTATTATTTATACTACTTTTATCCTACCTCGCTACCTTTCCTCCGCCCAAAACAGAAACAAATAAAACGTGTTTCTGTCACGGGGCAATCGGGGCAGAGGTCCGTAAGTAACATTTTAATTGTGGGTCAGAATGTAACCCGGTGCTCTGCGCCACCCAGCGGCCATCGGGCTCATGGCGCTTTCGCTCCTGGCGGTGGACTTGCGTTACTTTTAATGGAGAAACTCATTAGAAACTGCATAGTGCGTTTCAGTTAATTGTTTTGCCCGTACCTGGCTAAAGGGGTTAACGTGGAGTTTTGCCGATTCTCGGTGGGTTTTGACGGAGAGGAAATTGGAGGACATCTAACACTGTACTGTTTGTGCCTTGTAATAATTACCCTGGGTCACTAGCAGGGACCAGAGGCCTGTGTGGGTTTCTTTCATGTCTGTAAATCTGCTTATTGGCCATGTGACAGATGCGAGGACCCACACAGACAGTGACCAGGAACCAGACCACCAGGAGAATCCCTCTGTCAGACCAAGCAGCCCCGGGCCCCAGAGCCCACCCCCTGGGCCGCGGTCAGAAGGTGGGGCTAATCCCCAGAAGGGTGACCCAGGAAACCCCAGCGATCTCATGCAGCAGAAAGACCAGTCGGATAGCAGGTGCAGGAACAGGGCAGACCACGGGACCCTGGGGAGTACCGAGGGTGGCTCCTGCCCAGTGCTGCTTCAGTTGGACAGCCCCTCCCACCTGAGCACCACCCACCTGCAGGCCCTGGCCCTCTCCAGCCTGCCCGGCCAGTCATTGTACGGCCCCCAGCCCCTGTTCCTGCCCCCAGGGCAGCTGGCCGTGACCCCCGGGGGCTTGTCCACTATCGGCATGGGGCAGCTGCTGGCATCTGTCTCTGGCGTGACAGGCCTGGTGGGCAGCGCACTCTCGGGGGGGCCCTGCGGATTCCCATGGCAGCTCTCACAGGTAACGTAATGCATCCCACTCCCACAGTCATACAGTGCAATGTGTGCATGAGTATCCATCAGACGGCGCCCTGGATGCTCAAGCCCCTCCTACCTGTAATATTAGGTGGACCCTGCCGACTATGTGGGCGTGGCTTAACCACACACATGTCCAGTAGGCGTGGTCTGCAGTAGGGCTTAAATGCGGCTGTGGTGCATCGTGCCACAGGGAGGTGCAGGGGAGCAAGACGGTGGCTCTCCGTCGCTCCATAACTTGCGCGTACAGAGACAGGGTGTAGGTTAGGGGTGGCCAGTCTTATCCACAAAGGGCAAGTGCGTAGAAAAGCCTTTAGGTCAGCCGTTCAAACCCAGGTGTGAGGACTCTTCAGCTAATCACTTCTCTAATTAGTAATCTAATTAGGGAGCTGTAGCAAAAACCTGCATACAAGATTGGCCACTCCTGGCGTAGGTGGATGGCCACTGCGGGAGAACTGGGTTTGAATGTCGTTACTGATGTCACTTGAGGATGCCAGTGTGACGAGTGGTGCTCTTTTACCTTTGTAGGGCATCCCTCTGCCAGCCTTGGGGGCGCTGTTCTCCCACCCCTACGCCTACATGGCAGCCCCCCTCTCACGCAGCCCGCTGTTGGGTGCTGCCCGGTCCTGCCTGCACTACAGCCCCTACCCAGTTCCCGGGGCCCTGTGCCAGGGCGCTGGCACCCTCGCTCGGACTGTGCCAGCCAGCCGGGATATGAGTCCTGCGGCCCCGTCCACTCCGGAGCGCCACACGGTGACCTACAGGGGGAAGGCCTTATCAAAGGACCCCATTGATGAGCTGCAGAGCATCCGGAAGCTGGTCAGTGGCCTGGAGGGGCAGAGGAGCGCCTCCCCAAAGTGACACGTGCGCCTCCCGCAGGCCAGGTTTGGAACATCCAGCTCACTGGGATACAGTTCTGCACAGGATTGGACGTCCACACCTCAGTGGGCTGAACAGCAGACAGGAACTTCCTAAACCAAGAGGTGGACGCCTGACTGACAGAAGTCCCACAGTCTTCTGTGTGTGCGTCTCACTGAGGCTTATAGGAGATCCAAGGTGGGCACCCTTCTGCCGAGAAGTTGAGCGTAACGGCAGAATGAAACGGCTAGCTCTCACCTCCTTCAGAGACAGGCGTGAACCATACACAAGAGCACCGAGGGCGTCGGGAAATACAGATCCGGAAGGTACTTAGGCTGAGGAATCACCAGCCGGCTTCATGGATGCCTGAATTTGACTTATTTATGTAGGCTAATTAAATGGAATCAATTATGTAAATAAGCAGCATGCAGACTGGAATTAATTTATTTAATGGTGCACATTGGCTTGTACATAATGTTTTTGATCTGATCTGACCTCACACTGCAACGATGGTGTGAGTTCAGATATTTCACTGACATCCCGTTGCTGAAGAAAAAAAAATGTTTCTAATCGGCCGACTTCATGCTGGTTACTGAAACACTACTTTGCTCTCACGTTTTCGGACACTCAATAAAAAACAAATGAATTGTTAGTCACATGTTATAGATTTCACTTTAATAATTTCATTAGGATTTGTTCGGTTCTTACTTTCCCTTTTGTGCTTCTTGTATTATCATATTATGGCATTGACAGTACAGGCAGGTATTGAACCATTTATATTGTTAAAGATGCACGGAATTGTATTGTACAGTTATTATGATTCTAATCGCCCTCGTTTGATGTTTATTTTTATATACAACGTTATCTGCAATATAAAATATTCAGGAAGATTTTTAATCCATCCAGTATGTGTATCCTTGGACATAATCAGACACTCATGCTGTATTGTTATAGTTTGCTGTCCTCGGCTTCCCGTGATGCGCTCCAGGCTCTCGGGACGCTCTACGGAATAATGAGCAGTTGGGAGATGGATGGATGGATATTTTGGGCGATAAAAAGTATAGGGTTAACGTTGTATTTTGAGTTACAGCGCCCCCTGCCGAAAGTAAATTTGTGTATTAGGAGCTCCGGGCTATGCGGCTGAGTGTGTACTGGGACAAGTGTTAAATTATACAGTATTTATGTCAGCGGTGCCTAATCTTATCCGCAAAGGGCCGGTGTGTATGCAGGTTTTTGGGGTAACCCATAGGTCAGCTGTTCAAACCCAGGTGTGAGGATTCTTCAGCCAATCAGTCCTCTAATTAGTAATGTAATTAGGGAGCTGCAGCGAAAACCTGTAAATGTAAATATCATGGGACTGACTTGCTCGTCTGCATGCAGACATAGACGCGTCTTCCGAAGCTTTAGTTAGTTGGAAAAAAAAACTAGTTTGCGGTGTAGTATCAACTCGGACTACAAGTGTTAATTACTTCGAATGACCGCGGCTCTTCGCCCGTCCCGAGAAGAGAAGAATATGCTGATTATGAAGAGAGTTCTGAAGGGCGGCGTTCAGGCGTCCAGCCGCCCAGACAGCGCCTTGTCCGCCAAACGCCGCCTGTCGCCAGCCTGCAGACCGGCTCACAAAGACCGAGGCAGACAACGGGAGCAGTGGCTTCCAATTAGCGGGCGCTACAGACGGTTTTCCTATAGCTGATCACTGAAACACTCACTATTGTTCCACCCTGTTGTTCCCAAATAACGAAGCGAGCTCCTGGACATTGAAAATAGCTGTCGGGCTCCATTAGCCCTCAGCTTTGACAAGAAGCAGCCTCTGCTCTCGCGTTTGATTAGCTGATTACAGAATGGACACTTTGCTTGACCTACCAAACAACTGCGTTCACCTTGAATTAAAAAAAAAAAATTTTATTTAACCTTTATTTAACCAGGAGAAGCCCATTGAGATTAAAAATCTCTTTTGCAAGGGAGACCTGGCCAAG
>JABFEB020001180.1:0-10661 GCA_019775895.2 Stomatorhinus ivindoensis
AGGGCATGAACCTGTTGGCTTCGTATACTGCTCCCTGTGTGGCTTTAACCCGCATTGGCTGCCCGCTGCTGGAACTCCCCTGGATCTTCCATGCCGTCGTCGCCGCCGTCCCCTGGAGAAAACAAGGTAAAGATTGACATTTTTCTTTTATGGGGAAATTATAAATGATTGGCCAGTGCATTAACGGGGGTTCATACCCCTATCCACAAACCTAACCCTAACCTCTAACCCGAATTTTTCCACTCACATTTGAGATCCTTTGCCAACCAGTCACAATATTTGGGGCTTTGACGCATTTAAAGATTTGTATTTCCCCATCGTGGCCATTATAAATCACAAAGTAGGCTCATTCCTTGTTGTCAATTAATCAAACATCTTTGCCAATCAATCAAACACCCCACAGACACATCCCACTCAATCATTTGGGACGTTGCCCTTCAGTGTACACTCTGTGCATGTTCTGGTGCTGACAACCAGTTCACATTGGTGATTTAATCAAAAATATTAAATTCTGATGTTGTTTTTAGGAGGCATAGTAGGCCAATTAGATGCAATTGTTTGGAAAGGCTGAGATATTCTCCATATTTTCTTTCCATTTTCCATACCTTTCCAGACTTGTAAAACACCAAAATTAGATACAGCACCATGCATTTCAGCACTAAATAAGAACCCTGTATGTGGGAAATTACTTTGGATTTTTGATATAAATAATCAGTCCATCTTGTCTGAAAATGAGATGCTGAAATGAGACCGAAAGCTCAAATTAGCCATCTATAAGTGAAATTAGCCATCTATAAGAAATTTCAGTAACACTTTGTTTGAATGCCATGTCTGTAAGAATCTATAAACACATTCATAGCGCATTATTATGCATTTTGAAGCTCTCATTTATTATGCACTATATTTACTGTACCTTCATAATGCAGTACAAAGTATCCATAATTCTTATACCAACCATTATAATACATTATGAAGGCATCTATAGTGCATTATAGAGCTTCATTGGAGCTTAAGGAGTATTATAATCAACACTCTAATGCCTTATGATTGACAGTAGAAGATGCTGTAATGCTTTATTAACTCCTATACTGACCGTTATAATGCACTATAAATGGCAGCTTTAAGTAAAGAGCTACTGAAATTTCTTTTCTTATTATACTTATTTTCTATTGGCTAATTTTCAGAACATGAAAGTGTCAACAGACAGAAAGGGAGTGCTGTATCAGCCTCAGGATACAGCTTGATTCCTACGCCAGATGGACAGACCTCCTGTCGCTCTTTTCTTTGGAAAACCTCTCCACTTACTCTTACATCTAAGATATTGACATTTTACAAGTGACAGGTAGATCGTGCTGATGCCTTTTAAAGCATGCATTTAAAAAATCTATTCACTAATGATCCTCCATATTTGAAAAAATAAAGGGTATTAGTTGCCACTAGCAACGCCCCTTTTTTCTGTGCGTAAAGCATCGGATATTTGCTTTTTCATTTACAATGTTTCCATTTTGCCGTCATGCACAAATGCACAGGACAGTACTGAGTAAACAGCGCACAGCTGTGCCTGTTAGCTCAAGAAGCTGAACATCTGGGGGAAGGTGTGTCACTACGGCGGCACACTGACTAATCACAAACATTCACATACATGCTGCAGATGCACACACACAAAAACTATCATCAACAGAGACAAATAAACTGACTAAAGTGGAGGCGTCTGAAAATAATGAATCCTGTATTTCAATTCAGAAGCGCAAAATATATTTTTATACACCTGCAAAACGTCACAAAACATCACCTGTAAGATAGACTTTTTTCTTCTCTTATTGTGTACAATTACACTGCCTAATGAATTGTCCATCGATCCATATTTCAAGCACTTACACAGAATCTTTTCCCACATACAGGGGTAGACTAACTTCTCTGGGAGTCCTGGGCAGATATGGATAGGGAGCCCACTAAGGGATATTTTTTGGGGCCAAAAGAGAAACGCGAGGGCATTAAAAACATTGCAACATCAGTAATATGCTCAGTAATATGTCAAAGCACAGGCTGCCAGCAGTGAAACCTACCAATTAGGGTGAGGGTGGAAGTGCCGTCGGTAAAATTTCTTTGATGTTGGGGAGAAGGCGTTTCGCACCGCCAGATCCATCAGCCATGTATCACTTTACAATAAGCCTCCCTTTTGCCACTTGTAAACGGTAGTAACTCATTCATAAAAGGAAACTGTTATAACTTAAAATTGTCTATTAATAATTTACAAAGTGTTACAACCTAATTAATAACCAGATTATAAACCGTTCATAAACTCTTTATATGGGTAGCTTTATTGTAAAGTGGCACCGATTACACTTGCAAAAATCACATGCATGCTTTGCAATGTAAATTCAAAATTCTCCCTGTTTACCAGGGTCCCACAGGACTCAAATATGATTTGATTAACAATGTCAAATTTGTTGTGCAGTTGCAAAGACATTCAAGTGTCTAGTGGCATCCTGTTGTGTGTGCTCAGAGTAGCTTGGTAAGCTTCATTATCTGGGATTTTTTTCCTCACCAAAAGCAAATAATTCAGTTACTGAATTTGCATGCCATGTCAAAGTAATGTAACAGCAAATAAATACTAAATTAGCTGTAACTCCAATAACCGCCAGTTTGTCTAGCACTGTGGAATAACATTCTATGTCTGATGAATGATGTCTGAAAGCTCCATTCTCCTTTATCACAAAGCATTTTATTATGTCCAAGTTCACAGGATGACAAACACGGTTAATTGGTTCATTAACTAGAACAAATTATTTTTTGACGCAGAATGAACACTCGGGGTTGTTTAGTCACAAATCAATTTTAGCATACCTATTTGTGTCGGCCCTCATGCCCAACTATAATACATCAGGAAAGCTCCTGATTTAATATAGTAAAATCTCCTTTTTAACATAATAAAAGTCCAGCTATCTGTTTTTAGTTGCACATATAGCATCCATTTATTTTTATATTTCCTGAACAATATTCAATTTGGAGCAATTGCATGATTTGGAGCAATTGCAATGATAACTGGTACATTACCTTAAACTACACACTGCCCCACCAACGAATCAAACTGGTAAAACAAAAAAAAACCTTGAACCTGGGTCCTCCCACACAATCACACACTTGCTAACCATTTGTGCTTCTCTGCCTCTCGCCTGTACTGTGTTCTTGTTTGCAACATGTACACTGTCCTCGCCGTTTGCTTTGTACTACATGTTGGTATTTGTTTACTTGATGTACTTCACTGAGGTAGGCAAAAGAATTTTACTCAATAAAGTACACCTTATCTTAATAATAATACCACTGGTGGCTCCTTTGAATTCCTCTACACATTATCAGATGAATTTCAGATTCCAAAAAATTCTGCATACTATGCATAATATAATATAATAAATGTAATAAATAATATAATAATATAGTGTTGCCTTGAGGTTTGTGTTTGTGAGCTACTTTAAGCCTGGTGGCCACAGGCCCTCCAACCTCTCCCTATATCAGCTGCCCTAGCCAGTTGGTTCAGTATCAGCACTGCTGACCCCTAAGCATAAAGGCCAAGCTTTCACCTGATAGTCTCCTCCAGAAATGCAGGATCACCGATGTGCTTTACAAAGTAATAATATACAGCTATTATACCAAGTCACATGCCATTTCCCCAAATCACATTACACATTCTTTCACTCACTTTTTCTTTTTTAAGCTATATAACTATAAAATATAAAATAACGCGAAACGACAGAATGCTGGGTATAGCAGGACTTACCTTTTGAAGAGGAATGCCTACTACACATGTAGCATCACATTATACCACTTTCAGGTTTGCTCATAATTTCTGCACCTGCTTTGCAGTTCTGTTATGCAGATGTTGTTATATGACAGCTCAAAAACAAGCAACAGAACAGGTGCTGCTCCAGGGATCTCTTCTCTATACTGCTTACCTGCTCATCAGTCAAATTGTCACGTTTCTTCAATGGAACAAAATGTACAATAGTTTTATTGAATACAAGAGAGTTTTGGTAAAATTTTACTTAAGGCTTTCATCTAAAATGCACTATATATTCCTTCATAATGTATGATAATTAAGGGTCATAAGAATTAATAAATCATTACAGTATTTTCCATTGACAGTCATAAGACATTATAGTGTCGGTAATAATACTTCATAAGCTCCAATGAAGCTCTCATCTATAATGCACATTAGATACCTTCATAATGCTTTATAATGGATGGTACTCGTATAAGAATTAAGGATGCTTTATACTGCATTATGAATGTATCTATAGTACATTATAGATGAGAGCTTCATGAAGCCTTTATAATGTTAGTTACAGGAGATGGATGGATTTTATAGCAATCAAAAATAAGTCATAAGACAGCAGCATTGAAGGGATATCCAACTGTCATCGACATAAATAAACTATTTGCAAAGAACTTTATAGTCTTGCTGTAGTGTAAGGCAGAGCCAATGCACAGGTTATTACTCAGGGCCTTCGTTACACTGAACCTATGTGAAAGTTGCCCTTGAGCTCAGTAGGGGTGTAAACAGAGTCAGAGATGTAAACAGAGTGCAATACCACACAGAGGAAGGGGCGAGTCATTGATAAGTCATTGCAGGGCTTTCTGACATAACCCTTTCGTATTTTCCCCATGCCCTTCCCCTTTTCAAAAAAATTCAATTTATTTACATGCAATAGCATGGAAATGAAGATCTGAGCTGCAGAGATGGAAAAGAAACATGAAGCGTAATCTGGAATATGCCAAAAAAAAAAATAAGTATAAGGATCTTTATTGTCACCGTCACTGTAAAATGTCATTTAGAAGAACTCCAGCAAACAGTACAGCATAATTAATAGGTATACAGAAGGGCAATGGAGACACACATGGATAAACACAGCAATACACAATATACAAGGAAATATAACACCATAAATATACCTGCAGTATTTGTGTAACAGTGAAAAATGGTAACTGGAAAATATCAAAGGGATGCAAATTACACATTGAGCAGAGTGGATCTATGGATCGTATTGCACATTGGTGTGAGGTAGGGATATCAATTTCAAAGGCAGGAGGTGGGAGACGGTGTGCGAGCAAGGGGGTGGGGGTGGGCTGCCTAGCAACCGCCTTGTTGTGTGGGCACATGCGGACTGTTAATATTTACCTGAAAGTAAGGGTTAATATAGGAAAATACTGGGGTGGGATGGGTCGTCGGTGATGCTGAAGGGATTCTTGTAGCAGCAGCTGGCGTTGGTTTCATACAGGGAGATGTACTAGACAGGATAATACTTAAAAAACTAATTCTTATTCCTAAAGATTAAACTTGGTGATAGAAAGCAAGGTTAAAAAGAAGAGTTAGAAGGAACAGGATATATATTATTTCACATTTATGTAAGATTTGGATCCTGCAATTTGAGAACAAAATGATCAGTATGATCTCTTCCTTGCTCCACATTTCTCTGTAATGTCACAAATGTCATTTGTGCAGACGCATAAAAAACTGCAGCTTTGAGTGCAGTGCCCCATGCCTGGTCACACTTCAGAGAGACAATAAGAAATATGTGCTCTGAACTGTGGTACCTCTGAGCTCGTGCTTCCCATCATCGCTGTACATGAGGCTCTGTGCTGTGCCCCACAGAGGCATTTGGACAGCTAAGATTGACGACATGTGCCGTGTAATTGAAGTCCAAATGAATCCCAGTTGTAATTCTGTTGGAAAGCGCCAAATCCAATGGGGGTCTCCACATTAGTGTCCAGATGGGTTGAGATCTGGTGAGTGGAATGGCAATGGGATGTGGCTCACATAATTTTCAGGTTTTTTGTTTTTATTTATTAAGCAGACACTTTTGTCCAAAGCGAAGTATGAATGAGGAAATGTGGGGGTCAGTGATGTAAGGAGAAGGTGATGAGCAGACACACCCCAAAGCAGACTCTGTGGGAAAAAAAGCACTTGAACTTGAAAGCTATTAATGAACTTGGTAACACTTTACTTGTGTATTAGTACACGCTTACTTAATGCATTAATTAAGTGTTTGTTAAGTACTAGTTGATCATTAATAAATCATGACTGTCCATATATTTCACGGGGAGACCCATATTAGGCCATGATTTTTTTCTTGAGCAGTAAATAAGTTAAGTAATTTTGCCCCCTTTTGAAGTCTTACCACTATTAACTAATTAGTTAATTAATTGTAAACCAATATAGTGCCTGAAAGGAATACATGAACTGTCACAATTGATTAATGATGTACAAGCATGGTAAGTACGTAACTAACCTTAGTTAGTGGTTAATTAATGCATTAAGTAAGCATGTACTACTATATTATTCATGTCCCCTTAAATGAAGACTGCAACCAGGAAGATGGAGAGTTGTCTGACCTTTTGATTGTTTTTTTTAGCTGACTGTGAATTTCTCAGCAGGCTGGACTTGAAACTGTGTGCCCAAATCAAGAATTTGCTGATTCAGTTTTACATTTGAGGTTCTGACTTTCTCACACCCTTCCATATCAGTATCACCTTAGGCACCTATGTTACTCACGAACAAGTTCAGCAGAATTCCTACTAATCAATCTCTCACGTCATAAATCTGTCATCGTCAGCACCCATCCGATCCTGCCCTCTCTGTCCCCTTCCTGTTTGGCCAGCAGGTGTCGCTGACCATCCTGTCTACTTCCCTGATTCTTGCCCATCAGCCCCAGTGTGCCTATACCTCCCTATTGTGTTATCCCAGTTTCCCAGACTGCCGCACAGGTCAGTGGACAGTGTGTGGCTCTGATACTGTTCTCTTGTGTTGTGGGTTCAAGGCTGGCTTGAGACCAGTCTCACCTGTATTTCTGTTTTGTAGTTTCAAGTTATCTTATTCTAGATAACTTGAAACTACACGTTTATCTGTGTGTTCTTGTTGCTAGTCCTTCCTGTAGATTCATAGTCTTTACTGTTTGTTAATTCTCTTAGTCCTGTGTGTTCTTAGAATTATTTTGTCCACCTGTTTCTTGTTGCTCCTGAGTCTCCCTTGATTGGTTCACTGATTAGGTTACACCTGTTCCTTAGTTCATTGATTAGGTTACACCATGTAATGTCATGGTGTAATGTTGCCATGTGTTTTGCTTCTTATGTATTGTTTCCGGTGCTGTCCTCTGTTACTCCCTCCTGTGCTGCTTTTAGTATTAAGTTCTGCTATAGGTTTCTGACCCCTCGTGGTCCTTTGTATTGTGAGATTCCCAGTGTACAAAACCCTTTTTGTGTTGGAGCCATGAGTGGATTGTCACATCTATAACATCCATCCATTTTCTATACCCGCTTATCCTACTGGGTCGTGGGGGGTCTGGAGCCTATCCCGGACACAATGGGCACAAGGCAGGGAATAACCCTGAATGGGGGGCCAGCCCATTGCAGGGCACACCCACACACCAGTCACACCTACAGGCAATTTAGCAACTCCAATCAGCCTCAGCATGTCTTTGGACTGTGCGGGGAAACCAGAGTAAACCCCACAGGGAGAACATGCAAACTCCACACACATGGAACCCAGGTCCCAGAGGTGTGAGGCAACAGTGCTAACCACTGCACCACCATGCCACCCCATGTGTAACATCTGTAAAGTTAATGAGAACTCTTATTCTAGCTGAATAGTGGACAACTAGACCATAAAAAATTACTACATAAATCCTAAGCATTTTTATTGACTACAGTGCCTATACATAGTAAAATCCCCTCAAGGACTTTTTCATGTTTTATTGTTTTATGACACTGAGTCGCCATCAATTTAATGAGGTTTTTTTTGCCAGTAACAAACCGAACAAGATTCTTTATCAAAGTGAAAACAAATCTTCAAAAAATTGATTAAAATCTGTACCATGAGTACAAAAGAACACTTTCAAACAATTCTGTGGGGGATGTTGTCTTACTCTGTGTCATAATGTTCAATGCCTGAGATGGGAAAGATTGTGCAAATGATATTGATGAAAATTTTGCCTGGTGCTTCACCTGTCACAGCTTCACAGGAGAGTAACACTGAGAAAATGTTTGCCACAAGGCATGTCGGATGCTCTGAAAAGTGGAGAAGCTTATATGCTCTGATGAAACCACAAGTGAGCGTTCTGGCCATGATGCTAAACACTACCAGAGCTAGATAAGATTTTAACAAATCTAAGCTATTAGTTAAGTTCTCCCCAAACTAGCTTGATGGGCTGAATGACCTCCTCTTGTTTGTAAATTTCTTATGTTCTTGTGTTCTATGTTTGGTCCAAGCCTAGCACCACAGATGTTTTATTTTCCAGCAAAACAATGCCCCTAACATAAAGCCAAAGCTACAAAGGAATAACAAATTCAATGTCCTGGAGTGGCCAGGTCAGAGACCAGACCTCAATCCAACTGGGAATTTGCAGGTAGACTTGAACATAGCTCATAGCTGTTCATTCATGGTCCCTGTGCAACTTGAGAGAGCTTGAGTAGCTTAAAAAAATAAACAGGCGGAAATCGCAGTGGCTAGATGTGCAAAGCTGATAGAGACAGCCTGATTTGGATGTAAATACCCTCAAATAAAAGCTGACAGTCTGCAGTTAAAGCACATCTTGTTCGTTTCATTTGATATCCATTGTGGTATATAGAGCCAAAAATGCATTGTGTCGATGTCCCAATATTTATGGACCTGACTGTACATCTGACCCTGATTTCATTGCATGTGTCTTTAGACAGTTTCTGCCAAATATGAAATATTAACTTAAGTTAGATGACTTTGTAGATATGCTTTAACAATAAGAATCTTTTTTGTTCATCAATGTCAAAGAAGCCTAATTAAATGCACTGTGATTCAGTGTTGTAAAACAATAAACCATGAATAAGACCATGGAACTGGTGAATACTGTTTACCGGCAAAAAGCAAGCCGACCACTCAGGGTACCATCACTTCTTTCATCAGACATACTCAGCAAATGCAATGAGTAAGCTTCAGATTTCTGCAAATGAATTTCTTACAGCTGAACAGCATTTACGTAATTTAGTAGAGACATAGTTCATTCAAAAGCAGCTTTCGTGTCCATCCATGCTGCTACTGCAGGAACCAGCTGGGTGCCCATGGGGCTTTTAGTCTGAATTTTGGAACCATGTAATTTACTGCTAGGTGACAAAAATCACTGAATAACAAACCTAATTTCAAATGTGACAGTGTTAGCAAATGCCAAACGCATTTGTGTTAGTCTAGCTTAACTATGAAATGCAAATGACTTTGTTAAGATACTACTTATCCATGGTAGCACAGGTCACAAAGCAAGGACACATCCTGGGATGGTATGTCAGTCCATCACAGCACAGATGCTGATAGACACTATCATATAATACTTACAATTTAGTGAGACCAATTAGCTTAACTCAGTCACCAAAGGCTGTGAGGGGAAACCGGAGCAGAATGAGGAAACTCACAGAGACTCCAAACCTGCCACCGGAGACATTCTGAACAATTTTTTGCTATAAAATAAAATGTTTCTATTTTGAAATTAAGCCTTGAAACATTGAAAAATGCATCTCGCATAAATATGACTTGAATTATATTTTTATGTGGAAGAAGGATAGAAAGAAAGAATGAGAAGCTAATTAGGTTCTGTATTGTGACTGTCAGTGTGGAAAACCACTGCGTATGACCTCCTGAAAAGGGCTGACAGTAAAGTGTGCTTGTGAAGGATATATATCAACAAATTTAACTCCCCAGGACAGGCTGTCTGTTAAAACACTAAGTTAATCTGCATGACATCATCCTCCTCTCAGATACCCAGGGTTAAATAATCATGATAGAAGACAAAAAAGATGAAACATGTGAGTTAAAGCCACTACTATTATTATTATTTCTTTTCCTACCCTTTGCTCCTCCTCCCATTTTCTTACTTCAGTCTTTTGGTAGGAAGGATTAATTGAAGCTTTTCAAGGGATACAATACAGATCACAAGAGCTAATGGTGAAGCAGGAACCAGTGAAAACTCATCAGTCTCTAAGGAAGGAAAGGGGAGAGACTGACATCTCCTTGGGTTAATTCACAAGGAGACTTTCTGCAAACCCTGCAGCATTTATATTACCTGTTTGTAAACTTCATCTTCTCCTAAGGCAAAATATTGTTTTTTGCATCTGTAGTATGAAGCTCATTGTTAGTGAAAAGTCATCCCTTGTGGGGATATATTTACACAGATACATGCTTGGACAGACAGACAGCCTCCAGAGAGGCACCATGCTGATATCTGCACAGACTCACCCAGCGCTGACAGACTCACTCTGAACAAAGACTCACCATGCTCAGATTCACTCTGACTGTCAGACTCACCCAGTACTAGCAGACTCACTCTGAACAAAGACACTATGCTCAGATACACTCTGACTGATATTTGGGATTCACAATGCTCAGACTCAGCATGCTCGCGCCATGATATTGACAGTACGATCCTGACAGACCACTATGCTCAGACTCACATTGTAAAGAAAGACTCACCATGCCTGGACTCACCATGCTCAGATTCTCCCTACATTGACAGATACTGAATGTTGAAATTTTAGATGAAATAATGATTATTAATTTTTAAAACAATAAATACGTTTACATAAACATATATGTTTTAACACTAGAAAGACTGACTGGGTCAATTGACCCAAATCAAACAAAATCA
>JABFEB020001182.1:0-10658 GCA_019775895.2 Stomatorhinus ivindoensis
TTTGCCACAGGTTCTTGGTTGCCTGCATGGTCCTTCGTCTTGGTGACCGTGGTATTTTGTGGAACCCCCCTCCCCGACCCACCCACCCACCCCTGCTGGTGGTGCTGCTGCTGCTATTGATCCTCACGCCCCTGAACCTAAAAGGCATGTCATTGGTTGTGCTGAGGGGTTTCTCCCCAAATTCGGGCTGCTTTGATGTTCCCACCCCCTTTTTATTTTGTATGTTTTGCTCCCCCCCCACCCCCGTGGCTCTGCGCTCTGCTGCCGATGGTGATCCTGGATGTCTCAATAGTGTGGTGAATGGTGCCCTCGGTGTCCCTGGTTCACGTTGTTTCTCTCTTCTGTTCCCCCTCCATCGCAGAAGCGAGGAAGACATTGCCCCGGGGATGAAGGTGTGGCGCAAGGCCCTGACTGAGGCGCGCAGCGCCGCTCAGCTGGCGCTCTGTATCCAGCAGCTGCAGAAGTCTATCGCTTGGGAGAGGTCCATCATGAAAGTTGTGAGTAGAGCTGACGTGCTCCAGGTACCATCACTCTGGAGTCTTGGCTTCCGCTAGTGATCTTGAAATCATGGAGTGAATTTTCACATGTGTTGCAGTACTGCCAAATTTGCCGGAAAGGGGACAATGAGGAACTGCTCTTGCTCTGCGATGGCTGTGACAAAGGATGTCACACATACTGCCATAGACCCAAAATCACCACGATCCCTGAGGGCGATTGGTTCTGTCCTGCCTGCATATCCAAGGTAACCAGCCCTCAGTCCAGACCTACAATTAACATCAAGAACAGTAAATACCAGGCAAGAAAACGGCTTCATTTAAGAATTTATAAGTATGAGAAATGTAGAATGAGATGTCAATTCTCAAAGATTACACAAGTCACTCTGCGAGTCGTGCTGCTGTACATTTGCAGAACCTTCCCAGAAAGATGTTTGGACTTTAGCATGTATGTGATACCGACCTTTGGGTGTCCTCCTAGGCAAGTGGGCAGTCCCCGAAGAGCAAGAAGCTGCAGTGTCGGCCACTGGTGGGTAAGAAAAGCTGCGAGGCAAAGCGGAACAGGAAGCTGTCTGCGGCGGGGGAGATCTCGGAGGACGATGCTGCCAGTGCAAGCGGAACGCCGAAGAAAGGGACGAAAGACCCCAAGAAGAGGAAGGCGGAGGAGAGCCCTTCTGCTAACCAGAAACCAGAAAGCCCTTCGTCTGTGAAGAAGATGAAACCAGGCAGAGACAATTGCAAGGACCTGGTCTTGTGCAGGTAAAGTCCAGGAATTCTGAAGAGTCTAATTAGTTGATCAATAATCCACAATTTGACTCACAATCACACATAGGATTCAAGATTAGTTTATTGTCAATACAACAATCTACACAGTATACAGTGTATTGAAATGCCGTTCCACACAGGTTATGGTGCATTATAAAGATAAAAAAATTCTACCAGAAATTTCACATAAATAATAAATTATAACTAATTTTTATAAATAAAACACAAAGTGGTCATGTGCAATTAGAGTTCAAGTGAAAAAGACAGACATATTTACAATTTAGATGTGACCGCTCAACTGCATGTCCTTCGATTGCAACATTGGCCCAACATGCAAAAACCAGACACAGGGGGTGTGGCCTCTACCTGCTGAACCTGTAACCTGATACTCAGCAGGAATGTGCCCCATGTTTATGAACATGTTTAGCCACAGCGTGCTGCCTCCTGTTGCCCACAGCATTCTTCTCTCTGAGCTGGAGGGCCACCAGGATGCCTGGCCCTTCCTCACTCCGGTCAACCCCAAGTCGGTTCCTGGTTACAAGAAGGTCATCAAGAAGCCCATGGACTTCTCCACCATCCGAGAGAAGCTCAGCAACACTCAGTGTGTACCTCCCTAATTGAGACACATATGAAATTGGCCTGTACAAGACTTACAATCCAAATGTTGTAAGACGTATTGAAATGTTTGCGCTTCATAACGTGTGTGTCTGGGTTTGTATGGCAAAACAGTGATGGTCTCCTCAAATTCTATTGCAGGTATCAGAATCTGGAAACATTCATCATCGACGTGAACCTGGTTTTTGATAACTGTGAGAAGTTCAACGAAGATAATTCTGATATCGGCCGTGCTGGCCACAACATGAGGAAGTTCTTCGAGAGACGGTGGACTGAACTATTAAAGACAACCTAAACCTGTTTACCTTGACTATCTGGGACCAGCTGTTTCTAATTCAGTTTTCAGAGCAGACCTCTTGTGAGAGTCGTACAGAGGTGTATCTCAAAAGCGTGTGACTCTAATCTCTCTCTTTCAAAAACGAGAGTTCCTGTATTATGTTGGTCACTAATATACGACGCTGGTTTGGCAAGAACAGGGAAAACGACCCCATAGAGTTCAACACAGGGGTGTTTTAGTGCAATACCATTTCCTATAAGAAACTGCACTGAATTTACAACCATCAGAGCTGTAATTGGGAAAGAACACTTTCCACTACTTATATGTAATATATATAATATTTACAAATATTATATATATAATTTTTTTTTACTTTACCCTTAATATTATAGTGAATGTATTTAATTTTGTTAATTATTTATGAGTTAACAAGTCCAGTCTTCGTTTTCTATGAAAAGGAAGAAACAGCAAAAACTGCTTTAAAATCTTAAGGAATGTTTTTCAATTATAAAAACTAAGCCAAGAATAAAGGAAAAAAATAGATTAAAAAAAAAAACTGTTTACACTGTTCAGTGCCTCCATGGCACGGAAAGATCCATTACGGTAATACTGTAAAGCTGCATTTATATATAAAGATGTTTTTGCATCACTCAATTGTGTAAGACATTAAGGCAACTGAGACACATCTGTATATACTGTTCATTAATGTTAATATTAAGTCTTGTTTGGAATATGTATGATGTGTACATATTGTTTGAGACATCAGATATGGTTTATGCCTTAGAATGACTGTAGCATTTTATTTTAGCCCTAAAGTGATTAAACATATATTGCTTGTACAGTACTTATCCTCTGCAAACACTGTGGTCTCCTTAATCTTGGTAGTGCCTGCCTTTTCAACAGGGTGTAGGGGATACTTGTTTTTTTTTCCCTCCATTTTTTTTTCTATTTTTGTATAATTTTAACCCTCCCAGGCCTCGGATTCCGACATAATCATTTCTTATCCATATGAATTATATCGTGTTGCACAGTATTTTTCATAAAAAAAAAACATTTCCCTCCATCTGCCTTGCCACAGACACAAGGACATTTGTAACCACTGTGTTTGAATCTTGCTGTGTGTCGTGGTCTACTGGAGGCAGCTAGAGCAGATTTTTTTGTACCTACGTCAGAGTACTTGAAGTTATTTTATTTAAAGATATTGTGGAAAACGGAAAGCTAGCATTCCTTTTGTAGAAGCATTATTTTTCACTAGTGTGTGTGGCACGGATCTAATAAAGAGATGTTTTTCAACCCATAAACATTTGTCGGTCACTGTGTTCACGATGTCAATTTTGAATTTTACCAGTGGAAGTTTCAATGAATCATAGCTCAATGCTACATTTTATCATTTGCAGGGTTGCCAACTCTCACACATATGGAGTGACGTATTCTTTCAGATGCTCACACATGTGCAAAAAAAGTTTCATGCAAATCTATATTGCTCCATTATAAACCTAAACTTAGCTCCACTGAAAGTTTCGGGGTAGTTTGCAAAACCTACAGAATATTTACAAGTTAATAAAACTGTTACATACATGTAAATGAGTGTGCATGTGTGGGCAGACCTGTCTAGAATTAAAAATCTCACTCCAGCCAGCTGTCCAAAGCTGGCAACCCTGCAATTGCGAGACACCAGAAGAAACGAATTCCTCGCAATCTTTAAGAGTCATACGTGCCTTTGGCCTGATAAGCCTTTGAATACTGTGGCTGATTTCAAGTACAACTTGCCTGTCACATGACTATCCCCACCATAACACAAAGTGTTAACACAAAGAGTCGTCTTGTTAACGTTTAGATGATCAGATGAAACAGTTTTCTTTTTAATTGTAAGGTGAAACAAATGAGGTTGTGTTATATTCGCGCAGTATTTTTTTTACAATATTGTGTAAATACACGTATAACTTAAACGGCAGTGCGAGGGCATCCCGCAGGGGCCCTGCGCGGCGTCACGTGACCGTCCTTCACCGGAACACCGAGCCGGCGACCCGGGATCCGCGAGCGAAGGTGGGCGCTTGGGTCGCTTTTATGAAAAAAAAAGCTGTTTTGTCACCATTCTGAGCGCCTGACGAGTATTTGTTTTCAGTTCGGTTAAAGTTAATCAGCGGTCACGTATATCTCCATTGCTCTGAGCTAATATACTACCGGGTTGTACGTGTTTGTGTACCACGCAAAAAAACAAACAGCGTAGCGCTGGAAGCGTATGAAACGTTAGTGTTAAATGTAGCGTTTATAGTGATTGTGTGAACGAGCAGAAGGAGTCTTTCGGTGCACTTGTGTTTGTTGTCAGCCGAGCTGCGCCATCTTGCATGCAAGTGCGTTTGCTTACCGCTATCCTTCCTCGTCGCGGTGTTTTTAGCGACCGAGGCGCGCCGTGGACATGGTGTCCCTGGTCTGCACGCTGCAGGGCCACCGCGATGACGTCAACTGCTGCGCCTTCTCCGCGCGCCTCCTGGCCACCTGCTCCACCGACAAGACGGTGCGCGTTTACTCGGCGGCCGACTTCTCCGAGCTGCCCTTCTCCCCGCTCGCCGGCCATGGCTACGGCGTGCACTGCTGCTGCTTCAGCCCGTGCGGCCGCTACCTGGCCTCCTGCTCCACGGACGCCACGACCATGGTGTGGAGTATGGAGAGCGGTGACATCGGCGCCGTGCTCCAGCATCCCGGCCGCAGTCCCGTCAGGGTTTGCGCTTTTGCACCGGGCTCTTCGTACCTGGTGTCGGGCGCCTCGGACGGATCACTGGCGCTCTGGGACTTCCAGTCTAAGACGTTACTCAAGTAAGTAGCTTGGACGTTAAAAAAGGCAGATTCGGGGGATCTTTCAATGACGTCGACATTGTTCAAGTTCAGTTTAGGGAAGTGTAGAGGCGCTTCTTGGGGGAAAAAACTCCATGGGTTCCCCCAACTCCCCTTCCCTCAGCATAGTAAAATGTATTCCCTTTTTTATTGCAAAGTGTAAATTAATCATATCAAAAAAGAGAGTTGAATACACAAATCCTTTATTCTCACTATAGCGTGGAAAAACAGAAAACACAAATAAAGCAGATTTGTCAGTGCAAAGTGCTATGTAATTGACTGCCCTCCGGACCCCCTTCCCAATTTGGGGCCCCAGGCCATTGCCTGCCCTGCCTGGTCCTGTTGCTGCACCTCTGGGGAAGTGGAGCAAATAAATAAAGGGGGTGGGGAGCCCCAAGGTGACATTTTGTCAGGGGGTTCAGAATGTCCAGCTACTCCCCCACCTGTCAGAATCATCCAGTTCTGTGTTATGGACAGCTGGATGGCTACAGATACACCCTGGGCGATTGAGACATTTGCATGTGTTTGAACTCTAGGAAGAGAGTTGTAGTACTTGGGAGGTGTATGACAGTTCAAATCAGTTGCATCTGTGGGTGTAAATGAATACTAAGCGCGGGTGTGGAAGGTGGGATCTGACTCCAGCTAAGCAGGAACGTTTGACGGTCCTCAGGACAGCGACTGAGGGCGAGACAGCTGTGGTGGCCTGCAGCTTCACTCCGTGTGGCCAGATGTTGGCTACTGGGTCCACCTATGGGGACCTCCGGCTGTGGGACCTGTATCTCAACCAGCTCCATGTAGTGAAGAACGCCCACGACCTGGGAGTAGCCTGCTGCTATTTTGCTCCTCAGGTCCAGAGTGGTGAGTATAGCGCAGAGAGTAGTGCACTTTGCTTCCACTGCTCTAACCTTTATACTTTAGTGCTGACATTGGTACGTTTGGCATATTTGGAAGAGATCCCCTGGTGTTACTAATTTTTATATAGAATGAGCACTGAAGATGACGGTTCATCAATCCATCCATCCATCCATACATACATACATACTGTAGTACTGGTCAGGGTTCCTCTGCCAGCAGTAACTTTGCACTTCAGTAGTATAATCAAGATGTCTTTGTGTGCTGTTTCTAAATCCAGTTCTCGGGGACCCCTCCAGACAATCTGAATTTTTGCCCCCCTCCCAGCTCCAAGCACATCCTAATCATGAAGTAAAGAACACAGAATACCTGATGCAGGTGTGCTGGAGGCTGGGAGGGAGCAAAAAATGTGGAGACTGGGGGTAACAGAGGACTGGGTTGGGAAACACTGTCTTAGCATTTTTTTTTGGTGGGTGGGTGGGTGGGTGGGTTGGAGGTATAGAGACATGGTGCTAGCAGAACTCAGGACTCAAGTATTTCTGCAGTCTCAAAGGAGTCTGTGTCAGTTTGGTAATACATGTAGCAATTTAAGTGGCAGCTTGGTTGTTCTCTTACTATATGTTGTGGCAAAGACTCAGGTTCCCGTAAGAACAAATTCAGGATTTGTGCAGAGAGGAAACAAGACAGTCAGGCAATTGGTGTTGTGTTGATTGCCCCTGCCTCTTTCCCTGAACTGTGAAGCAGAACTTTTTATAAATATTTCATAAAAATACTTGCTCCAAGAACCTGCCCTTATTTGAAAAGACTGCTAAATTTCGGGCTGTGCCTGAATAATGTTTTTTAGTTGTTTCTGTGGTGCATGATAATGCCCAGAGGGCTATTTTTAAACCATGACCGGTCATGTGTGTGGTAGGGATGGAACAGTACACAGAACTCACGGTCCAACACAAACCTTGGTTTTGGGTTCAGCAGTTTGGTGCAGTTTTGGTACAGCAGGGAAAACAAATTACTTTGAAAGTTATTAAAACTGCATGCAAACAGAATTAAGTTTAAAACAAATGGCAAAGCAGCTGTCGATGTGTCTAAATAAAACTAAACATGCTTATTTGTACATCATAGATTAAAGTATGTAAAATAAATGTAAAAATGTAAAATCATAATCAACTAAATCCCTCTACTATGGAGTATGGTTAAATATCTGTATTGGTAAACACCGCTATAGAAGTAATTATTTTTTAGCCTGGTCTAAATTTCCCTGCAAAAGTGCTTTAGATGCCATGGTAACCGTAACTTGGATCAGCCTGCTGCCTTGCTCCGGTCGCGCATGCACTTAGATGTTGTCTCAGATGAGGTCGCCTGGTGATGTTTCCAGCCACTTACCAGATTTTGGTATAATGGAGTGAACGCAGTATTGTTCTTATCCGTTACTCTCTCTCCAATGCTTGTGTAGTTTATTTGGAAGCAAAACTGTTCCCAAACTACTTTTGAGTGACATAGTTGGCTCTTCAGCATCATCGGAAGCCAACTCACAGCTACAATTAGCATAATGTTTTCCGTGTTGAACATCTACTCTTGAATTTAATTTTATTGTGCTTGCCGATCCAAAAATGATGTACCATATGGTACACGATGAGTATGTGTGCTGTCACAATCCTAGCTTGCAATGATCAGTTTTTGGTGAAACGCATAGCCTGTGTAATGTTAGAACGTGATCAGGGCATGGGAATCCTGGCTCTCAAACTTTAATGGCATAGGTAGTGGGTGCAGTAGCGTAACGTATTTGGCTTCGCAGCCCTTTATAATGCAGGCTTCATGGTTTAGCAGTGTCTGTAGGAGAATTAGTCTGGCTTAGATAGAGAGTACAGATGTCTTTTGTTCATTTCGTGTCCCCTGCTCCTCAGATGGCCAATCTGTGCACTTTCGTTTGGGATCCTGTGGACAGGACAGCCTGCTGAAGATATGGGCCGTAATGTGGCACGAGCCAGCAGGTTGGTGGTGCCACTCTCAATGCAGCCGTGACTGTGCAAGGCTAGTCTGGCCCTTGCGTGGATCATCTGATGAGCACTTCACGAAGCCTTGTTAATAATGCAGTAACGATGTCGCTGTTAGTCGCACAAGGCCTTGGAGGAATGGGTAAAGCGACGGCTAAGGATGTAGACCCAGAGCTCTTTGTAGTGTCCTCCTGAGTTAGCACCCTTGTTAAGAGTAGTTTGTTTAGCCTTTATATTATCTTTAAATGCATCAGAAGTTTCCGTCGCAGGTGCTGTATGTGTGAATTAAGTTCTGAGAGTGACTTTTGCACTGTCTGCCTACATACTAAGGTATGTTTACATACGTGTCAAGTTCCCGTGTGAGTTTTGATGGTGTATCAGCTCTCTGCCTTCGGCTATGGACCTGCACGTCAAGCCCCAACACGGAAAATGTTGGTAGACAGTGCAACATGGCCTTTGTGTATTTTTCTAACAGCTGCTTCAGTTCTTTCTGTCAGCAGGATGCTAATATCTGTCGTACTTGCGCTTCTCTAAGTGCAACTGAGACGTTTAATTTCAGTCGTCTGAGCGGCTGGAAGCTTTTGGAGCACATCTGATTGTAGACAAATGAAGTGCAGATGGGTGCTGATGGCGCTCAGAAGTTTTGAATTGTTTGTGTTGGGAGCTTCTGTCTCCATGGATAACAGACAAATATCGATGGAACTGCGTGGCGTTGTGATGCAGCATAATGTTTCACTGATTATAATTAGATGTAGGGTTTTTATTAACAAGGACTTTAGATGTGTTTTGTTGGTCCAGAATCCTTTGTGAGGGAATGGGGCTGATCGTAGGGATTTGATTGGATGTCGGTTGAGGTCTGGGGAGCTGATGTGTGGGATTGATTTGCAGGCTGTAAGCTGCGTCTCCTGCACACACTGACGGGGCAATCGGCGCCGGTGCTGTCCTGCGCCTTTTCTGCTGATGGGCAGCTGCTTGTGTCGGGGTAAGCAGGTCCTGCATGTCGCGCTGGTCCAAAAAGCAGGAGGGAGAGCACAGCTGTACTAATGTATCCAGAGTGAGGGGCCTGACAGTGTCTGCCCTTCAAAGTGCCTGTATGAAATGTACTTGAATGGTTTTGAAATGGTTGGAAGTGGGGTAAGTAGCTGTGATTGGTTAGATTATGAGGTCTGTGCATGTGATTGAATCACTCCTGCTTATTTCAGAGCCCGAATCGGTGATTTGGCTTCTCTGCGTCGGCTTTGAAAATTTTGTTCATGAAATTCATTGAATTTAGCCAATTTTTTTAGCGAGTGTGTCATTTGAGGTTATGTTCTCAGCCATACGTGCGATTTAAAAGTCACGTCTGTATTATATTGGTAATTGGCCTGTTTCAGTAATGTTACCATGATTATTGCTTGTGTTTGTATTAGGAAAAAAGTGGTGTGTAATTTAGCAAGTACAGTATCATTATCAATTACAGATGATTATTGGCTTGATTTATGGAATGCTTAGTAAAGGCATATTAAAGATGCAGATGCTACCCGGGCCTGTGTATCATAATCTGTACGTTTCACGCTACTGAAATCCTGTCTCCCTGCAGTTCGGTGGATAAAACTGTGGCAGTTTATGATGCGGTAAGTAACCTGTTATTGTTAGATGGCAGCATGAGTGACTCTCGAATTTTAAGGGGTGGGTAGAAGAGGGGCTCACCCTATCATTATTATGGTTAGACTCAGCGAGTGGCGGCGGAGGGGGCCAATCAGCTTTCAGCTTGGACTTGCAGCCCTGCCTCCGTATTGGGCAACACTTTTGTGTGTCTGTGCTCTTTCAGCACCAAGGGCTCCTGCTCTACACTCTGAAGCAGCACGAGAGGTGAAGCATTCTGCTTGTTAGCCGTCCCCCATCTGCTCCCGTCTCCCGTGGCGCCCGGCCTTGCCTTAAGTCGACCCTCTGCCGCAGGTACGTGACGGCCTGCGCCTTCTCGCCGACGGCGGCCCTGATCGCCACCGGCTCCATGGATAAGACTGTGAATGTCTGGAGGCTGCTGGACAGGACCAGTGAGCACGGTGTGTATCCCCTGCTTCCGTTCCGAGGTCTGGCAGGTAGAAGAGCATCGTGCTTTCCGTGAATAACAGACACGTCCCATTGGTGTGGAGCTGGGCATCGCTGCAGCTTAATAATGCAGGCCATAGGTTAGTTTGTTTATACCAGGGGTAGGGCTGGGTGACATCACATCGATATTGCATCGCGCATGTGCAATAATCACCAGGGCTTCAGATGACAGGCGCAGCATTTGGCCAAGCGTCAGCTTTTTGGTGCCATGCGGACATTCATTTACGGCCGCAGTTTAGCAGTACGGCTAAAATATTAATCAGGCTTTGTATGGCATCCAAAAGTCGTCCTTAGAATAAATACGGCATCCTTATTTAAACATCCTTATGTTGACTAAATGTCAGACTTTGAACTGCAAAAGTACCACCGCACCGCCGACGTATTTTTAAGTTGTTTATCCACAAGATCTCCTCTTTTAAAAGATGTTGCGGCTGCTCTTCACCGTGACGTCAGTGCATATTGTATAGCAAACTGTAGTATAGCAAAACAGTGTTATGTGGGGTGCTCCTCTAATCGAATTTAAGAAACGTAAAGTTTATACAGATGACTTTCTTTTGAGCATCACAAAACACATATTAATATTTAAGACATAGGGGAGACCGGGGATGGTTGTCACACGGGTAGGTTGTCACAGTCATTATATCTCAGCCATTAAAGGGCACTGATCAAAACCATCGACACAGAAATGTTTGTAATTAGTATCAGAGGTCATCTACGTTGACAGTGGAGGTGAAAGCA
>JABFEB020001183.1:0-10613 GCA_019775895.2 Stomatorhinus ivindoensis
TTTCTTGACAAATGGCTCAGTAAAGCATTCCAGGTCTTGAATCTACATGTACAATTTAAATAAGTACATGGATATGAATGGCCCCGTCAATAATATCTATGATTCAATTTGTAGTGTTTCAGGAGTTCAGATCTTCTTGTAAACGTCTTTGCATTTCCACTGGAAAAACAAAGAGATGGGCTTAACTAGGTGTATCCAAGTAGTTTTGAAAAAAAAAAAAGAACATTTTGGAAGAAATGTAGCCCCAATCATTTGATGACCCCAATCACATAAAGAAAACCTTAAACTATATTAAGCTATTTTTCCCATATTGCATGTACATCAGGGCCGGTTCTAGACAGGCATATATGAGGGGGCAGACAGAACTGTGAAAGGGCACTATGGGGCAGACGGTGGCCTAATGGTTAGGGACGCGGTCCCGTAACCGAAAGATTGCGGGTTCAAGTCCCACGGCCAGCAGGTACCACTGAGGTACCCTGAGCAAGGTACCGCCCCCAAGCACTGCTCCCCGGGCACTGAAAATAGCTGCCCCCTGCTGTGTGTCACTTTCACATATGGGTCAAAAGCAGAGGACCAATTTCGTTGTTGTGTGCTGTGGTGTGTCAATAATGACAATGAATCACTTTCACATGGTGGTGACAGAGGTGGGAAAGGGGTGGTGTGGGGGAGGGGGTTGTTTGGGGCTCTAGATAACAGTTTTTGTCATGTAATTGGATTGCACTTTGTCAGGCCTCTACCCTAAGACCTGTCCAACTTGGGTGTCCCACCTGAAGGCTAAGCTTCTGCTGGTGTAGCTCTTAGGGTCACTGAGGCACGCAAACCCTCTGACTATGATAAGGTGGCCATCCCTCAGGGGGATTATAAATATTCCTCATCAGATAAAATATTCCTCATCATATTATAACAACTAAAAACATGACATTTACCTTAACTGGATGGCCTATATCAAATATATTTGAACCCAACAATAACACGTCTCACTATTGCCAATATTAACAAAAATAAAAAGGGTAGGCCAAGTTATAAAAAAAGTCAATTCACCAAATCTTGAAAAATAAAACTGAAAAACATAATAAAAAGAATAAAATAAACAAATAAAATATCCATCCAGATCTTTACAACCAACATAAAATATATCTTAAATCTATGGCCTTATTCTCAAATAAATTTGCAAAATAAAGTTGCTGAGTGCTGTGTGAGCATGCGCACAAACAGAGCATGGAGGGAAAGAGCAAACAAGACGTGAAACCTATCATCTAATTTTTCAGCTACTGTAGTAAATTCAGTTTGTGGGTAATCTATTATTTTCTTTCTCGACTTCTAAAAGTTTGATTTAAGGGGCATTGACCCCTCTTGCCCCAGCTTAGAGCCGGCCCCAATGTACATATTACAGCCTTTTTGGCCACGGTTACATAGAACTTACCTAAAGTATTCCTTTGAAGGAAGTATGAGTCTGGTGTCCAGGTCTGGAGCAACTGCCACCATTCCACAAAAAAATTTTTTTTAAAAGAAAATGAATAAAACTGTAATTATTTTATACTTATATAATTAAGTATAAAGTGTTAAACTGAAATTATGTATGGTTACATCACATCACACTGCTGTAGTGGCTCACTACCCAACATTCGCACACTAAGCTAGGTAACGTCTATATTAAAGAAATCCACCGAGCAAACAAAAGCTGAGTCTTCTCACAATGAGCATTTATATTTATCACCGTTACCTCAGCACTTTTCAGTGTAGGTAGCTGTCATTATCTCTCACACAGCAAAGTTTAATGCACTTTTATTCAGCATGCTGAAGCAACTCTGCACATTCACAAGAGTGGTACACACAGTTTTTCTCTCTGTGTGTACCAGCATCACAGAATTTTATATTATCAGTTGACACTGAAAATAAATTCAGCGATAACAGGAAATTAACTCCAGCTCTGGCCACAGTGTTTTTTGTCACGATGAGTGCATGGGCGGATGCATGTGCAGGGATCCAGACAGGACGTGAACGTAAATGAAGATTTATTTACAATCTAATATATTACATAGTTCATATATACAGAAAAACGTAATCCAGAGGCGAAGTAAAGCAATCCAAAACTTTTGAGAAGCAGAGGTCAAGAAACGTAAGCAGGGTCAAAACCGGAAACTAACATGAACTTGAACTAGAGAACTATGACAAGCTCACAGAAGGCTCGGCAAACCGACCGGAAGGCAGTTTAAAGCTTCGCGCCGAAGTGTGCGCGAGCGAGTCCTTTTATACAGTCCATGATTAGATCCAATCACGTACAGCTGATTCCATTTCGCATCTCCTGCAACTCGGGTGACAATCCTCTATGAAAGATCACCTGCAAACAGTCATCGGACCATCGGAGGTTGGCGGCGATGGTCCGGAACTCTAGAGAGTAATCAGTGACAGATCGGTTTCCCTGTTTGCATTCCAGTAACCAGAATCCCGGTCAGCGGCCCACTGCGGGATGGTCGAAGACCTCCAGCAGTGCCCGATGGAAAGCCCTCCCGGAATCTAGGAGGGGACTGCTCTCTGCCCAGATCGTGGTCGCCCATTCACGGGCCCTCCCAGTGAGCAGGGAGATGGTGAAACGCACCTCGGCCCCAGGGCTCTGAAACTGGTCAGGATGTGCTTCAACATACAGACCACACTGCATAAGGAACCCCTTGCATTGTTCGGGGTTATCGTCGTACTTCTCTGGGAGAGCGATCGGGGGTGCAGAGACGGCTCGTGGGGGCGACTCGGGTAGGGGGACCTGGGCAGCGAAGAGTCTCTCCATGTTTGAGACCCTGTACTCGAGGTTCCCCGCAGGATCCATGTAATGGCGAAGTATTCTGTGACGACTCCGGGCGGACAGAACACATTGGATCCTGAAATGCAGGGAAAATTGGGCTTTATTGACTATATCCAGCAGGGGCTGCAGCTGGGCACTCGCGGAAGGGACTTCAGGACGAGGGCGAGGAAGGTGCGGTTCGGGACAGGCGGGGTGTCCTCCGCAGGGGGGGTCGATGGGCAGATGGAACTGTGAATCGATGCGCTGGAGGCTTGGTCGAGGGGCACTGGCGAGGGTCGTTAACGGGGAAGTCAGTCCTACAGAGAAATACACGGACGGGACACGGAAGGGCTGGGCGACGCGGGAGGCAGGGAACGCTGGGGAGACGGGATCAGGTCGGGCTCGGGGTCTGGGAAAGGAAGGAACAAAGGTTAGGCTACAACGAAGGTGAGACAGACAGGAACGGGTAGCAGGGGAACACGCTAGATGCAAAGATCGCTTGGTATGGCTCGTAATCATCGGCTCAATACTTCGCACTGATTTCCGGTAGTGTCTGCACTTATAGCGCCTTCGCTGGTTAGACCGAATGTGCGGCAGCCGGGAGGGGTCCTATACATTTAGTTTAAGTCAATCATTTAGACAGCATCATTATTAAGATGACTTGTTAAACGATAAACAGACCTATTAATATTATTCAAAATTATAAGAAAGAATCAACAACTTTTCTTCATTGCTTTAAATTTTCAAGAAATTCAAACTTGGCCATATTCTGGTCCAGCCTGCTGCATGAACTGCCCGAGGCAGCGGACGTGGTTGGCTGAACCGTGTTGCAAATACAGATTAGTCAGATTAGTGCACAAAGTCACATTTTATTGTCCCTGATCATATGTACAGTTAGACGAGCTTGTCATTACTTGTACACTAGCAAATTGCAATCGCTGTGATTTAGCATATGCATTATACAGCATATTTGAACCAGGGTTTATAACTATCGTGAGAATAGTTTTATGAACTCATACGTCTTCCTTGTGTTAGACATTCTTGTCTCAACGAGCTAGTATGGAGCGGGGAAGCAGGCACAGGAGTCCAGGGATTTGGGGGAACGAGGGACTTATTTGGAGGAAACACACTTGGGAATATGGAGCAACAGGCATGGATAATTAACAGACGTCAATGACTGCACTTGGGAAACATTCACATAGACTGGCAGGAACACATCCCTGACAAACCACAGAATCAATTGGGAAGAATGTAGATGGTCTCCCTCCACTCTGCACAGCACTCACAGTACCAATGTATATAAGGCAGCTATGATGTCCAGCAACTTCGAGGGGATCCCTAAAGTCCTCAGTTCCTGGTACAAACTGGAGTTGTTACCTAGTTGTGCACTCCAACTCTTCTCGATAATATCCAGGGTGCCCAGCAAGATGAAACACCTCCTTCTGGGGACGCAAGTAACACCAACACAACCCTCACCAACCTTCAGGGTCTTATCACAGAAGGTCTCCCACATCACATTAGAGTCAGCAGTCACACCTGTTAGAAATGTTAAGAAATTGCTTTATTGTCATTTATGTTATGTTTCCCTAAATGTGTAAAAGACAGCATACAAGCCATTCGAAATGTATGTGTACTTAAACATGTTTATGTTTCTGATACAATAACCGTTGAGCTCTAGCTAAGCTATGTTAGAAGATAAGAACCACCCTGCCTAGCACAACCAGGTTCCTTATCTTGCTTAGTAACGGTCTGTGTGCAAATAAAGGAGCTGCAGGGGAAGGACCCCTTCGAAGTCGGCTGAGTCAAACCCAGGGATCTGTCCCTGTAACCAGACCAGGCTTCCCTCGCAGCGAGAAAAGGAAACACTAGTGTCTCTCAGTTCTATTGTGTGTGGGGACAGGTTGTGGGGATGGGCTGGAATCAGCGAGAGGGTTTTTGCAATGTAGGAAAAACCCAACAACACCCAAGTCTGCAAGTTACTCACACAAACTGAGTATGAACTCCTCAGAAACAGCATGATCTTGGAGTCGGGCCAAGTCCAGCCTCATTCTCCTAGCAGGTGGTAGCCTACTGGATTTAAGCTGAATCTTCAGACTAGCAACAAAGAGTCTGTGAACAGAATTCACAAACTGGACACAGGGAGAACAAAATCCAATAATTAAGCAAATGGGTGAAGCTAGTTCCCAGTATGATTAGAACCCACAACCAGAGGGTTCTCAGTCTCCAAGCCATACAGCCAGCCCACTAAGGTACGCAACAGTAGTTGGAGGAACCTCCTGGCCAAACAAGGATGAGTTGGAAAAGGGGGTTGGACAGCATCAATTTTGACAGTTTCAGTTAACATTATAAAAAAACATATAGTGTAATTTGGTACACTGGAAACAGTAATATGTACAACACTTGTACAGTATGTAACCAACCTGAAGACATCCAGGTCTGTTAAAGAGTGAGATTTTTACCATGGCTCCTAGGACATTACAGTTTTTCTAGATTGCTAAAACACATTTCTTTAAATTAGGCCTCAATTTCCCAAAACACAAATCCTTAACTGCTCATTAAACTACTGAAACTTCCACTGTTCAGGTCAAAAGTAAACTCTCCACTCAAAACCATGTAATCCTACATCTAAACCAAACTATGCCTTCAGTAATCACACAAAAAAAATCAAATACATATACACTACAAAATAGGAATTACACACTAGTGAGATCAGTTCAAAACAATACCTCCAAAACCTGTTACTGCAATGAATAATGGCACTTGTGGTTTTCCCAATAACAAACTCTGTACATGACACACAAAATTTAAAGACACAACACCTATACATTTTCATATTTTTTAATTCCATGATGTACTGTAGAGAATGTACTGAGATGTACTGAGAGAAAATGTAAATCAACAGTAAAAATATGCAATGGATAAAGAACATAGAATGCAGTACATGATATACCAATATGAAATATCAATTGGTCATTGAAAACATTACTGTAACAAAACAAAAACAAACACATTCATCCTGAATCAGCATCTCTTCTCTGGTCTGGGTCACATTCATCCTGAATCAGCATCTCTTCTCTGGTCTGGGTCACATTCATCCTGAATCAGCATCCAACAAATTGGAATTGTGTCAAAATAGGGGAATACTGTCTATAGTTTAGGGAAATGGGTGTGTTTTTTGGTGGGTGGTATAATGGTTTTGGAAACTTAGGTCATAATCCTGGTAATGATGTGTAAGCAATCGAGAAAAACTGTAATACAAATCGAAGCTAAATGAAGTTCTGAAGGTAAGCCTCGCTAAATGAGCCCCCCCACAGGCACAATCGCGTCATTGCATTCGGCTGCGCAGCATTTAAGGTGGACCAAAAAATCCAAACAAGGAGCTGAGAATAAGGAGCCAACTTTAGCCACATGGAGACATCAGTGGTGTATGTAGTCCAGGCGTATCTTTATCTAAAGAAAATCCCGCAAAACTTCAACTAATGTTCCCATTAGGTTATAACTCTCTGGCAGTACACAAAGGAATAGGAATTCTAACATTGCTTTTGAACAAAATAAGCATTAAACATATACACAAATTGTGACAAAACTCTTGTGTGCATCACACATGTCTTAATATGTATTGCAAGCACCTGCAGAGGCACCACTTCATTATGCTGTTAACAAACCTTCTTTGGCATCATTGAAAAGTGCTGTGAGTCAGGATGTAGAGGAAATGTGTCTAATGTGTCCTGAAGTGGCACTATGTAGAAAGTGCGTTTGCCACCTCTAGACACAGTATTTTGTTCATGAGAAGAATTCCATTTTATCATCAGGCAGCGATCTCTAATTCTTACAACTAGTAATCAATGCAGCATAAGCCCTCATTCTTGGAAAGTTTCATGGAGAAGCCTTGAAATATTGGTTAACGACAAAGAACACTGTACAATAAGGACAGCAGCATATGACTTAAATGTGTCTTCCAATGGCCACATTTAATACTCAGTCAAGCAACTGGACTGACAAGTGTACCCCTGCGTGGACACTGTCTTCAGGAATGGACACAGTTTTTCTTCCCAAGCCATCTTAGAGGAGTATAAGCATCTCAGCTCTATTGCACAAAGACTCATTTGTCTCCATAATGTTAGGCAGCAAGGATTCTGGCTGCTGACACGACTGGAGTATGACTCTAAATTAATGAAAGATAATATTAAAATATTTTCATCAGTAAACATGGTTCTTCTTCTTTCTCTTCGTTGATACTCTGCCTCTTCTGGTATCCATTTTTCACTAGCTAAAGAAAAATGGCAATGGAAAATGCCAACCCAAAGATGGCCCCTTTTGTACATATGGCAAATTAGCATTAACCACACGACTTCCTAGATAGGTGCTTAGCTGAAATTACAGGCAGGTGTGTGTTTTCATTCAACTTTCCAGCTTCAAGCATTGTAAAATGCTTGGTGGTGATCTAGGGGGATGGTGGTGGTCTAGTAGTTATGGATCTGGCTGGGCTCCCATTAGGAACACCGGAAGATTGCAAGTTCCATCCCAGGGGGTGCCACCATTGTGTCCTTGACCCCAGCTTGCTCCAGAGGGACTGTCCCTGTAGATACAGTACTTCACTGTAAGTCGCTTTGGATAAAAGTGTCTGCTAAATGAATAAATGTAAATGTTTTACTGTAATATATATGTTGCCATACCCACTATTTTTGCACAGAATACATTGTGTTGTGCTGCAAAAAGGAAAGGGACACTCCATGGCCTCATTTGTATAAATGGTAACAAAGCAGCAAACGAAAACAAAATTACAAAATTTCTGCTAGAAGCATAATTACAGTTTTTTCTAATTGTTTACACACACTTTCTGAAAGCATGCCTCATATTGTCTACACACAAATCAAAAAACACACACAATGGGCAAAACCCTTCAATTCTCCTGCAAAATGAAACTTTACATTCAAAACAATGTAATTTCTTCTCAAAATAGTATTTTGTTTTCAAATGACACACACAATCCATCATATGAATAGATATTTATAAGAACCAGTTGATCACTGATGTGCTTAATGTAAAACACTATGACCACTTCTTCTCCATTCATCATAATGACTTATTGTAAGCCTTTTTTGTCCAGTGTTACACTTACTACAGACAGTACATAGACCTACATAAGTGCATTGTAAAATATTTCAGAATATTGTTTTTATACAAAACACACAAATACACGGTACCAAATATATTTTACTGTATTTTTCACACAAAAACAATGTACTCAGTGTTCATTCCAACCAACACAAAGTTGCACATACCGTGGTCTACATATACAAACAACAGAAGAATTTACTGAATGCTGCATCCTCTCTTCTGTTTCGGTCTGGGCACAGCGCCTCATCCACATCACAAGCAATGTTTGCCCTGGCCAAGCAGCGGGGGGAATATCGCCTAGCATGGCGAATCCAGCCATGAAAAGCATCAACTGCTATATCTCTACATGCATCTTCCATAGCTTGGAGAAGGGGTATATGTGTGTGTGGATGTCGGTCATACACTTTCCATCTCCAGGCAGAAAAATGAATGGAGAATATGGAGGGAGATAAACAACTAAAAAACGTGGGTGGGCAGTGAACCAGTTACAAACCAAAGCAGCCCAGTGGAAACTTACGTTGTCCCAAATGACAACATACCTAAGCTGCTCTGGGCCATCTATCTGATCAGGTGGAATGAGTGTGTTGTGTAGGATTTTCAGGAATGTGATCAGATGGGCAGTGTTGTAGGAGCCAAGGGTAGCATGGTGATTGATGACACCATAGTTGGTAATTGCTGCACACATTGTGATGTTCCCACCACGCTGGCCAGGGACTTCAACAATGACACGCTGGCCATTCCTTCTTCGCCATCTTCTTTTTGTGAGGTTGAACCCAACCTCATCAATGAAGATGAACTGGTGCTCCATGCAGCCACCTCTACCTCAAGGACTCTCTGAAACACAATACGTAATACATAATACAGACTTGGAGTGGTTACTATTGTGAAGCATATTCAGAGTAAGATTACTGTACAGTGCTGAAATGTGTATACTGTAATTTATACAGTGTTGAGAGAATGCATCAATTGTGAGATTGTGTGGGACTTACTTGCACATAGTTATATCGCAATTCTTTGACTCTTTCTGACTCTGCTTCATCCTCAGTTTATTTCTGTGCAAGAGACGGTCCAGTGTTAATAAGCTTACCCTATCAATATTTTGAAATCCAGTGGTACGTCAGTGCTTGAGCTCATTAGAACTTGAATTTCTTAAAAGTCAAACCAATCAGTTAAAAAAAGTATCTATAACTCGATCTGAATCTCAGAAGTCAAACCGTGAACGCCGACCTAAGATCACTTATACATGCGGGGAAATGAGTCGCGATTCATTTCAGCAAACCTTGTTTCGCTCTCCTGAACCACAGCATGCGGAAAGCTGAGTGTGCTACCAGATTTTTTAAGGTAAGCGACCAGATGCTTGCATTGAGTAATTTGGTCAGTCAAGTCACTCATAAAATATGGTCCTTTGACAGGTTGTCAGGGAATATGCCAGTTTCTATAAGTTCTTTGATTACATCTGTTCATGTATGTTTGGTGCCATTTTTCTGAGTGTATGGTCAAATTCTAACATAGAAATCACCCGACTCAACAGTTTCCAATCTTCAGTAATGAAATGACATGTTAGTACTGTATACGACCACATACTGTATTAAAGCTGTCAGTCTCCACATGTCTGTTGTGATGCCTATTCCATTTTCCATGGTGTTCTTAATCTGATGGATTAGGCTCTCCTTTTCTTTCTTGGCCTGCTCATTGGCCCTGTCGCAAATGGTTTGTCTGTGAGGGAGGATAGTTTATGTCCACTAGTCCAAAACGTGCACCGATATTTATAAGCCCTTGTGCCTGTTTTATGTCTGTCGTATTTGTAAAGCACCTCACATTTAAAGCAGATAACATAGTCTGTAACGGTGTCATCAGACAAGACGACTTGTCCAAATTTTTCCCAGACCTTGCTTTTTTGACCCACTTTCTGCACAACCTTTGCATCGCCTTTTCGTAACTTTTCTCTGATAAAGTTAGCCCTGTCTTCATCGGAGGTCTAGGAGAGGTTTTTGCAGTGTAAACTAAAGCTATAGATAGCTTTATTTCCTTTTCTTTCCCTGATTGTGATTGCAAGTGGGACTAGGAGATCCTCGTGGTAATTTGAACCCTGTTTACAACACGTTTTGATCGATAATGAAATGCGTGTTGCAACTTTTTGACCCGCCCGTACGGAAGTCTGTAGAGGACATGCACAGACTCTTTTTTTCTTTTCGTTATCTCGAGATCACTTATTTTTCTTGTGATTTTGACATAACCAATGTCATGCCCACAAGGGCGGGGCCGAGAGCCGGTGATCAATTGACATTCAATAGCTCTACTAGCGCTACTATTTGAACCGACATAACATAAAGTCGGTGCGAAGTATTGTTGCCATCTCCGAATGCGCCTTGCTGAGCAATTTCCCTGTCTCCTGTCTCCCCCGTTTGTCCTGCCTGCTGTCTCCTGCCTGCCCATCCTGGCCAGTCCCTTTCATCCCTTCCCAACGGACCTTCATTTCGTCAGTCTTTGTAGGATTGATCTCTCTGGTACTCGACCCATGCCTGTGACTCGACCTTGATTTCGGATTCCCCTCCTGGTTTTGGTTGCACCCGATTTTCTCAATAAACTTGCTTGCCTCCACATTCCGGGGTCTGCCTCCTCCATCTTCACTGGGTGTTATAGAATACAGTGATCCCTCGCTACTTCGCGGTTCACTTATCGCGGATTCACGACTTCGCGGGTTTTTAAATATACA
>JABFEB020001184.1:0-10610 GCA_019775895.2 Stomatorhinus ivindoensis
CTGCGCTTCCTCCTTCACATCTGCCACACTTGGCTGGGGAGGTTTCTGGTCCATGCTGCAGCTGGCCACAGTCCTGCGGGGGGTACGTCTGTGAGCAGAAAGGGAATGAAGGACATGCTTCGAACCAGTTCAAAACATGTCCTGCGTAATGTAGCCATGTGTGACTCTACAGGATTGGATTCTGTGTCTGTGATCAGAAGGTTGCCAGTTGAAATCATTTTGTCTACACAGTGTATATTCTCATTCAAGGAATACAAAACTAACAAATCCATAAGTAACAATGGAAGCTTTAAAACTGGCTGCCGATGAGGCTGCTCTGGTGGGGCAGATCTAAGGGATCATCCCTGAGGCCACCCCACATCAATCAACCTGGGTGATCAATCCGCCAGCACTGATTTCCTACCTCACCGGGCACACACTGATTAACAGATTACTGATGTTATCTCATTTTTAATTCTCCCTCGTTTCTCCTTTGACTAACAATAAACAACAGACTCACCCATGGCTACCCCCTGAAATATCACTGGCCCCTGATGGCCACCCCAATAAAATTTTTTGCAGGCATCCCCGCGGCGCTATATTCAATAAGGATGTACAGATCAACAATGAAAAACTGATTCTCTCCATTTGACTATCTAATTCCAAGAAATGACTCTAAAATTAAAATATTGATATGTCACCTGGTAATTAAAATTTTTTTTACTGTTACAGGGATCGGGGCTATTCCAGAAAGCTGATTTAGCACACAATACCAAATTAGTCACGTAAACTTCTATTCCAGAAACCGAGATTAGACTGAGCATCACACAATCTCGGTGGCAACTAATTCTGGAAATGAAACCTTTGCGAGTGCAGGGTCAGCTGACAGAAAGTTTGCTTTAAGGGGCTGCGACTGCCTCAGCAGGGATCGGCAGTTGGATTTGGTGTGCTCGTATCTCCACTTTGACATTCTGTCATTTCCTGGTGAAGGGTACCGCTTCTCATCCCAGTCCAGGGGCGTCCGTACAATTATAGCTCCCTCAAATAGATGTTATTTATTGGCTTAAGTCATGAATAGTTTGCCATCTGCCCCACAGTAAAGATTCACCCCCCTGTACATTCATCTTTAATGGTTTATTTAATCATTTTCACCTGGAATCAGTCAAATTTAAATTGATTTGATTAAAGTTTGATTTGATTAAAGTTTATATATTTGAGCACCTATTCTCAGCCTCTCTTTTCCCACATCACACACCACAGACCTGCACTCATACCTTCACAAACTCTAATAATTTCCCTCCATTTTTTCATGCTGGAAGCCACTTACATAACACGCATTTATTGGACTACTAGAAATGTCAGTTTTTTCCCTTTGACATAAACCTCTGAGAATAATTAAAAGAGAGTTCCGCCAAATTCCAGGTTTACCATTTATTACAGAAATGTTTAATGGTGACGGCACTTAATTCATTTACCACAATGAATTAAAATAATTCCCGAATTTTTGCAGGACTTACTAATACTTTGAATGCCTAGATGGAATTCGCATTCCAATCACTGCTCCTTTAATAAAACCCCCACCTGTGAAGCTGGCCTATTCTGTATAAAAGTTAACTATAAGACAAAATCTACAGTTAAACAAATGTCGAGATTCGTAAAAAATCTCCAGTAATATTTCTTTTTAACTATGTTAGACACTGTATTAGGCACTGTTGTCGGCCGCACGGGTCTGATGAATTTAAAGCAGAGTGATCCACCTCGGCAATTTAAAGCAGAGTGATCCACCTAGGCTTCGACTGGTTGCACTTTTTGCCACGTCGTCTCTCTCTCCTTTGCTGCAGTGTTGCTTTTTTTATTTAAAATAAAGTTATAAACGGCCTACGCACTTGTTAATCTCTCCATGTCCAGACACGGAAAGCACGGATCTGTACACATTTTAGCGTCCGTTTCCATGGCGAATCCTTTTTCAACGATCGGCTGATGATGGCTTTTTGTTGTTCCGCGATACATTAACACTCAGAGGTGAATAAACTCAGACCCCTAAGCAGTAATGTTTCTGGAACCGATAATTGTTTACGTCATTCTGGGGGCATTGAAGTGATAGTTAACATTTAGACCCCCAACTCGCTTGCAGGGATACAATCCCAGTATAAAACCTCCAACCAGGCAGGGGCGCCCTTAAAGAAAGCAAAGCCCGGCGGTGCCCCCTCCCCGCTCGGCAAATTTCAGGTCAGTTCTTTGTTGTTGTTATTGTACATGACAACACAATGAAAAATGAGTCGGCAACTCTCTGAACGGTGCAAACAAAGACATAAGAAAGAAACGTAACATGTGAATAATATGCACAAAATAGTCAATACATATTTGCACAAGTATAAATGTGATAAAGTGTAGCGGTGTGTGATAGTCCATTAGTGCCCCAAACGGCTTTTTCCCCCACCGCAAATTTAATCCGCACACTAGCCAAGTGTTGCTTTAGTCCCCGAAAATGTTTGGGTGGCACCGAATATTGGCATCGGGATACAAACCTTGGTATTAGTTTGGTATCGCTCGTCTTTAATCTCCTCAGCCAACATCCCTTACATTTCTCCCGGCTACTCGCGTCTGGACGTAACGTAACTAAATGCGTTTAACCACGTGACGTCTTCCCAGCTGTGTGGTTGGCCACGCCCCATTCCAGCCGAATTGCATGCGTGAAATAAAAGTGACGATTTTAGTTTGTCGTATCTAATATTAGTGAAGATCAACCGCAGTTATATAATTCCATATATTTTTTTACCATTACTGCATGGACTCTTGTATGGTTCTGCATTTTAGTAAAAGCATACATTTATAAATTGTATTACTGGTTTATATGAATTTAAACCTAGACATATTTCTGTTAATATAGTACAGTGAACTGAGCCAGATGATATAAGAATGAAAAAAAAGCTTCTACGTTGTTGATATTAACGTAAGAAATCTTGGTGCAAATATACGTTATTCCATTATGAACAATTAGGGTAATATAAGCCCTATTATTATAATAAAAATTAGCTATATCAAAAGCGTTGGGGGTACAAACTATTTACAAGGTAATATAAAGCTGATACAAAAAGCTGATGTAAATGCATGTGCCTGTGTGTGCAGACTTGCCTCGAATTGAAAATCTCTCGCTAGCCCACTGACCGAAGTTGACCCTGTTTTATCGGATATAATCGATAAAGCAATTCGCTATTTAGCTGAATATACCTTTCAGTCTAGTGGAACACGTAAGTTAAACTATCAAGCGAAATGTAAATGACTTTTTACAATAATAAAAAACGCCTTTGTAAAACATTCGTAAACGAACTTTATTGATTGGAGTAGCGGTTAAAGTGAACCTTAAAGAACATCATCTGCCGAAGAGGCTGATGGCTGCGCATGCGCCGATGGTAGGGTGGCGATAAAGGAGCGGGCATTCGTGGAGCGTCGGCGGGCATGTTGGACTCGGCGCCGTAGCAGCCTTTCCGTTTGCTTATTTGTTTTAGTATGCATTTTCTTCTTTTTTTGTGGGATTGGAGATTGTAGTTATAATAGTGTTTAAGTGGTTTGTTTTGGAGTTCATAATTGACACAGATTATAAAGCTTGCTACACTGCATAACAATTATTTAGCAGGGCTAAGAAAAGGTGAGCGCTCTCCTAGGCCTAGTGGTTAATGGAGTATTTTCCCTAAAACAGATATAATGGGGGGTGGTTTCATTACTTTTAGGCCACAGCTTAGGATAGATGGAACAAATCAAATAAATTTTCTTATTTAATTTTCAGATTTTAAAGCTAAATCTTTAGATTCCAAGGTTTATTATCTGGAAACCCACCACGATCAAGGATGGCATATGCCACTCTTATTAGTATCTACCACATTTTATTATTATTGTTCAGTAGTTTGCCTGAACTGATGTATGCCAGTTTGCTTGAGTAGTGTAGTGGTCCTTGTATATGTGGGACTCCAAAGAATTGTGGATGGGTACTCTTCAGTGGGTCAGGTATATTAGGTCCTGTTATTCCCCGGAGGGGTGCCGAGGTGGGGGGAGAGATAATTAGTTGTCCATATAGAGTACCCGCGGTTATGGAAAAGCTGGAAAACTTTTGGAAATTAGCCTTGTTCATTTTTTGTTTCCCGCTTCGTTCCGCAAAGCGCTAACGGAAATGTACGAGCGGAAGTCAGCAGGTACCTGCCTTGGTAATTACGTCCGTTTCCGGCACTTTTACCGCGCAGATTCCGCGTGTTTGAGATCACTGCTTTTTTGCTCACTATACCTTTTTGTTTATATTTTTTAAAATTTATTTTACACGTATTTGAATTTTATTGATCACTATGTCTTCCGGCTGGCCTGGGAACGCCTCGGGATTCCCCCAGGAATCCCGAGGAGCTAGACGAAGTGGCCGGGGAGGGGGAAGTCTGGGTTTCCCTGCTGCCCCTGCGACCCGACCTCGGATGAGCGGTAAATGATGGATGGATGGATGGATGATCATAGTTTCCTATTTTTGACCCAGTTCGCCTCTAACAATCGTAAGATACGTATATTGGGATTAATTTTCTTAATAATTGTTCGTTATTTGCACATTGGCGAAAGTTGTCCACCGTCTGTGTTTATTTGGTAAGCAGATTGGCTATTATCGTACCGAAAATTGTAATATTGCTCTCTGAAACTGCAAGGTCATCAAATCAAAGCAAACTTGTGGGTTTTGGAAAATGCGTATGGCACTGGATGAGTCATGCAAATGTATTCTGTTAAATGTAACATTGATTGGTGTGGACACATTAACACCATGCAGTGTTAACACTGGCACATTTGCTGTGTAAGACTGTTCTATGAATGCATTATGAAGGTACACTGAGTGCATTAGCAAGGCGCAGTTAATGCAGAACATTACAATATTTTCATAATGGGGGGCGCTGCTGTGCGGGAAGTGGATGACCTGCTTATAACCACCTTCTTAGTGAGCTTCCCACCCAGGGATCAGGCATTCCTGCAGGACTGTGGGGGGGCAATAGTTAAGGCCTCACATGTATATTATTGATATTACCAGGGCTTTACCATCACTGCCCAGTTTGACCAATAATAAACATGACTACTCCCTACCTGTTCCCATTCAGATACCCCAGCAGGACTCTGAGCATAACCCATCCAGCCTGCAAACCCCCCCTGATTCAGAGAGGGGCTTCCAGCAGCCTGGACCAGCCTCTGCTACAGCAGCATTTCAGAATGTGCCATCATTAGGGTCCCTTCCGGCAGCTTCTCTCTGCCTGCATGCACTGTACTGTAAAGCCTGCAGTTGATTCCTCCTCAGTCAGCACCTCGACTGCGGCCATTAGGAGCAGCCTGGACCACGGCAGCTGTATCTACACTGTATGTAAGTGTACTCAGGGAGCTCAGAAAGCACTCCACCCTGTCTCCAGGCGAACAGCTTTTATTGTGAATCAGGTTTGTGATTTATTTATTTTTTTTCTGCCCATAGAATAATGTGGTTTCTGAGGCTCGATTCCAGCTGAGTAACCCAGCTATCAGCTACCCACGTCCAGCCATCCCTCACAGGGCTTGGACAGGATCAGGTCGAGAAGAAAACTCAGGCAAGCTCAGGAGATACAGGCCATCATCAATTGCCACAGCCTACATATTGTCCTTCTTCAGAGCTATAGAACTGTTCATTAATAACCTTCCTCTGATCCTGCTTGTCTCTTATGTTCTCCACATTGACTGAAGCTCTTCTCATGCTGGGAGCACTGGTAGGGCCTCTTGCCTGTATGAGTTCATTGGTGTCACATCAGTTCTGATTATTGACCAAACATCTTCCCGCACGCTAAGCAATGGTGTGGTCTCACCCATGTATGAATCCACTGGTACGTCTTTAGGACTCACTTCACTGAATCTCTTCCCACACTGGGAACTTTAATGTGTCTAACTCAGTTAATTGGCAAAAACTCTGCCTTTGTACACTCTAAGCAATGGAAATGCCTCTCCTCTGTGAATTCGCTGGTGGATCTGTAGGTGACTGACATGAATAAAACTCTTCTGACAGTGAGAGCAGTGGTAGGGTCTCTCCCCTGTGTGAATTCACTGGTGGATCTGTAGGTGACTGACATGAATAAAACTCTTCCGACAGTGAGAGCAGTGGTAGGGTCTCTCCCGTGTGAATCCTCTGGTGGATCTTAAGAGCTCCTACTTGACTGAAGTTCTTCTTACAGTAGGAACATTGGTAGGTCCTTTGGTGCTACTTTACTTTTTCTAAAACATTCAAGCTCACTGGGAAAATTTTCTTGTGTGAATTTGCAGCTCTTCCAACACTGGGAGCACTGGAGTGGTCTCTCCTGTGCGAATCTGTTGGTGTCTTTAGTGGTGCGACTTTCTGAAGTGGTGAGGCTTTTCGCCGGTGTGACTTTGCTGATGTCTGTAACTCATCAGATTTTATTTCCCTCTGCAAATTTATTCCGCCTGCTTTTCAAACTGTGTTAAGGGTCCTGAAACCGCATGGCCCAGTACTGAATATCAACATCGAGATGCCAATCTTAGTATTATTTACTACCGGATTAAAAGGGAAATGAGTGATATTGCCCGTCCTTAATACTCGCCATACATCACTCTGCTGCTGTAATGACCATTATGAAGTACCATGCTATATGTTTACACCACGGCGCTGGGCCTGCTGCCTCTGCTTGGCCACACCCCAATTCTGCAGAAAGTATTTGTTGTTCTGTACGGAATTGTATGTTTTTTGTTAGGAATGCCATAAAAAAAATGCCTGTAAAAGAATATGGAAATTAAAGAATTCGTATAAAAATTAAATTCTTTATTGCTTAACTCTCAGCCAGAGGAATATGAAGCACTGCCACAGTGGCGAATAAGCTGGTGGAGCAGCTGGTCTGCAGGTTTGGGGCCCTCAAAGAACGATGCAGTGACTAGGGGCGGAGCTACGGCTGCAGGCAGGCCGGAATAAGCTGGTGGAGCAGCTCGTCTGCAGGTTTGGGGCCCTCAAAGAACGATGCAGTGACTAGGGGCGGAGCTACGGCTGCAGGCAGGCCGCCAGCTTCCACAGGCCGGAATAAGCTGATCCACTGCCCTGCAGAGCAGCTCAGCCCTGGTAGGGGGGGTGGGGGTTATTAGCAGAGGCCCCTGGGTTTCATAGTCGGTATGTCTGCATTAAGGCTGATCTATACTTCCGCGTCAATTCAACAACGTAAGTACCGCATGACCATGAACCCTACGCCAAACCCCCCCACTGCAGCCTAACATGCACCTCCTCAGAAATGCAACTACACGCTGCAGCAATGCATGTCACCAGAACTGCGATTAGGCTGCTTGGAAGCCTTACTTTCTATGGATACAAGGAAAGCATCCATACCTGGTACTCATATCGGTCACCCCGGGCATCATAGCAGCAGATCTACAAACACTCAGGATGGCTACACCACCTTCACTTATCACCTTCATTTTTTTTATTCATACTATACAAAATATTTTTAATAAGTAGAAAGTAGAACCCTAATTATACAAGATGCATAAAAAGTGACTGTAGCAAATTGACGTTTTTCCAAATTCTTCCACGGCATGGTTAAATGTAACCGGGACTTGATGAATGGGTACTTTATTAAATGTTTGTTTTTTTCAGTTTCAATTGTGTTATTCAACAACTGTGTTGCAGGGTGGGAAGGCAATCAATGCAGCATCCAAAACTGTGTGACCTGGCATTTTGGTAGTGCGATTGTGGTGCTCACAAACACCGAGGCACAAATATAAATGCTCAGTGCAGAAGTATAGTTCAGGCTTTAAAGAGCCCCTGGTTGTCATTGTGATTGCTATTTGGAGAGTGTGTAGTGCCTAGTGCAACAGAAAGGGGTAAGCATGCGCACTGGTCTTCCTTCCCATCATGCTGTGCAGCTGAGTCTCTGTGTACGAGTTCTGCGAGTATGAAAGGCCCAGCCTGTGACTGAGCGAGCGTTAGGCCTGCGATCCTCATTTAAAGACTCTTAAAAAGCACCTCCCTCTCTGTCCACCTCGCATGCTACCGCAAGGGTGGCCAATCTTACCCGCAAAGGGCCGGTGTGTACGCAGGTTTTGGGGATAATCTGTAGGTCAGCTGTTCAATAACAACACACTTTGCAGTCTGCCTCATGATCTCTTCACCACATAAAAGCCACAATATTTCATTTATTAGACCTGTGACATATACTTTATTAAACCTGGCCAGCAGAATGATCTTTTGTTTTTCACAGAGTAAAAAACTGTAAGCGTATCTCTCTAATAAGCTGGAAAGTTGTTTCACTGTCAGCACTGCCATCATTTAGACAATATCAGTTATGGATTGAATTTTCTGGGTACATGGAAGATTTGTCTGGTAGCCCGTTCCACTTTTGCTGAAGTTACAGTGCCACATTCTGAGACCAGCTTTTCTGTGATGCCAAGCTGCAACCATTTTTTCTGACCCAGGGCCATTTATTTGCAGTGCAGACACTAGGAACCAGTGCCGGACTGGGAAAAATCTGCCACGGGAACAGCCTTGGTGGAAATGAGACTAAACGTGCAACTAATGCTCCTTGTGGTACACACGGAGCCCTGGAGGGACCATGGACAGTTCTTACAGTGACATTTAACTGATGCTTTTATCCAAACACACACCAGAGGGAAGGGCTACAATTCACATGCCCAGGGATTTCAACATGAGCACTGCACTGTTTACATGATGCTCTTTGTTCAGTTACTGGTTCAAAGGACCAGTATCAAAACCATACGCATTCCTCATCCAGAGCATACAGTTATTTGTACTTTTATAAATTTTTCCTGTAACTGGACAGCTTGACACATACAATATTTGAAATCATCATGGTGGAAGTTTTTTAAAGTTTCCTCATATGGTTCAAAGCTCTGCAGTGGCAGGACACCGTGTCACATCCTGTCATGACGTCACCCATTTGGCTGCTTGGCAGAACCGAGGTCCACAAATCTCACATTCTGTATCCAAACAGTATAGTGTCCCTTCCCTTGCACAGGACTTCCTAAGGGATGCCATACACACTGTGACCAATTTGCCATTTTTGTTACTTACACGGGTGTCTCTACATCTCCTGAGTGAAATTCCTTCCTCACTGCGTAGTGGTAAGACGTCTGTCCTTGTGTTTTCGCTGGTGTTTCTGAATTTCTCGTAAACGACCAAAACTCTTCCCACACGGAGCACAGACATAGGGTTTCTCTCCTGTATGAGTCTGTTGGTGAGATTTTAGGTTTCCTTGGTGAGTGAAGCTCTTCCCACATTGGGGACACTTGAAGGGTCTCTCTCCTGTGTGAATGCGCTGATGCGTCTTTAAGGCTCCTAACTGAATGAAGCTCTTCCCACACTGGGAGCACTGGTAGGGCCTTTCCCCTGTGTGAATCCGCTGGTGCATCTTTAGGGTTCCTACTTGACTGAAACTCTTCTCACAATGGGAGCACTGGTAGGGCCTTTCCCCTGTGTGAGTCCGCTCATGTGCCTTTAGAGTTCCTACTTGACTGAAACTCTTCCCACAATGGGAGCACTGGTAAGGTTTCTCACCTGTGTGAATTTGCTGGTGCATCTTTAGTTCTTCAGCGCATGTGAATCTGTGACCACACTGGGAGCAAAGATGGGGTTTCTCTACTATGTGACTTTGTTGATGTGTTTTTAGGTCTTTGAACCAAGTGAAGCTCTTCCCACACTGGGAACACTGATATGATTTCTCTATTCCATGGGTCCGCATATGCCTTTGTAATTCACCTGACCGAGTGAAATTTTTCCCACATTGTGAGCAGTGATGTGGTCTCTCCCCTGTGTGAGTCCGCTGGTGTATCTTTAGGCTTCCTAACTGACTGAAGCTCTTCCCACACTGGGAGCACTGGTAGGGCCTCTCCCCTGTGTGAATCCGCTGGTGTCTTCTCAGGTCTTCTAAATGATTGAAAGTCTTCCCACAATGGGAGCACCAGTGAACTTTCAGTATCACACCGGGGCCAAACTCCTCAGGGTGGAATTTCTTAATGTGTCTGTGAAGGTAAGTCTCTAATGTGTAGGATGAGGGACAGTGAGGACAGGGGAACTTGTTCACTCTCCTCCCTGGTATGAGAGCTTGTTCTGGATAGTGAGGAATGGAGAAGAGCATGTATGTTTAGAAATGGGTCATGGGAACAAAAGTGATGGATTCAGGAGAAATGTCCATGGCAGTGGAGTCTAATAGAGCAAGAATTCAGTAGCACAGATTGCATATACAGCACTAGATATCTGTGTGATGCACCATATTGAATATTCTGGAAGCTGGAAGATTTTTCTGTAGTCACCTGGGTTAGGAGGTCTGACACTCCCTCTTCTCGTTCTCCGTCTCCCTTCAGTATCATCCACCTGCAGAGGGACAGTCACCTTCTCCTCAGTCACGTCCTGAAACACTGTTTCTTCTTTCACCTCCCCATTAAAGGCTGGACCTACTGTACTCACTGCATTCTGAGGAAAAGAGAACAGAGTCAATAACATTCTTTTGTAAAGAGTTAATCTGGTCTATGGGACTGAAAGCGACGTGTTTCAGCATCACACAGAGAGGCAGGGCCAGATCTACCAATGTCTTTCCCAGGTATCACACAGGACACATTATTCCTGACTGATACTGAACACA
>JABFEB020001185.1:0-10609 GCA_019775895.2 Stomatorhinus ivindoensis
GGGGGGGTTTGGGTCTTGCCCATGTGACTGGGATTTGAATTGGCAACCTTCTGATCACAGGAACAAAGGCCTGACCTACAGTATTACACACTGCACAGTGTGTGCCCAGTCTGCCAGTGCCTGCTATGCCCGCTCACCTGGAAGTGGAAAATGCCAGCATAGTTCTCCTGGAAGCTCTGTCCCTGCGGAACCACGCGCGCCAGGATGTCTTGGTCCAAGGTCAAGGACGCGATGGCTGCCAACAGCCAGCAGTCCCCTGCAGAGTGAGTTACAGATAAGAAAATAAACATGCAAATAAGCTCTTTGAAAGAACAACCGGTTGTGTTGATAAAGTGTGAGTTTAACAATTATGAGCCAAACTGCACCTTTGACATGTTTCTGTTCTCTTGTTCCAAATGCAGTTAAAAATGGATACACATTTCCTATGGGATCAATGAAGTCCCTCTTACCTATAGCAATGGTTCTTAAATTATTGTGGTTCGTGAACTTCCTCTAGTGGGACACGAAGGTATGCCTTTTTAAACAGAGGTCATTATGGTAGTACGCAGAGAGCTTAGTGTTTTTACACCACGTGCCAACTCACAAAGAAAAGTTTAAGAACCACTGCAGTATATTTGGTATATGAACTATATATTTAAAGATACAATTAATTAATTGACCAAGGCAGGTAAGAGTAAGGGGAGATTAGCACTCTAGGGCACCCCTGGGAATTTGGACCATTAGCATGGGCACTACTGTGCGAGTCCGTCGTTTGCTTACTTTCACAGAGAAAAAGCCGAAAGTAAACGTTACTCACGTAACCAAACATGACGCCCAGGAGAAACATCCTAGTCCAGGGTGACACGTCTTTAGAAAGCACACCAGCTCCAAATAAGGAGGTACGCCACCAAATCCGTGTTACTAGGTAACTTCAACAGTATGTTTACTCTGCAGCGACCAGAAAGATGTGTCCAAGAGGGAGACGTTTGGGCTTTATAATTTAAACGCTGAAATGTCTTTAAACAAGCAAGCGCCCTAAACTTGAAAGAAAGGAAAACATCGTGCAAACCAGGATGAAAAGCACAAAAGGAAAAAGATTACTGTCAGCCGAAGGTAAAACACTTGTACATCATTGCAGAATAGCAGGGAGTTCCTGGCAAATACATGGCTCACTATATGCTGTTACTTTAAATGTACATATTTGAAATTGCCCTTATTCAGTTGTTTATTGAGAGAAAACCTACAGCCAAACTAACAGCATACAATTCTGATTCTTTTGTACTAGCTCTTTGAAAGGGTTTTATCAGAACTATGAGATTTGTGTCCTGACGCAAAGCCAGTTGACCTTGGACCCCCCACCCCCCCCTCACCACCCCGAGGTTTTTTTTCTGCCAACTTGGGAGTTTTTCATTCATCTCCCGTGTTGTCATCTTTCTTTCTTTCTTTCTTTCTTTCTTTTTCCATGTTTTGTATTATTTTTTGTATTGCATTATCTCTCAGTGATGATGTAATGTATCACAACGCCCCTGTAAAGTGTGTTGGGGTTCTGTTGCGAAAGGCGCTATATATGAATGAATTGAATTATAAAAACGAGGGATAAGTAAGACTTTATGGGGGGGGGGGGTAATTTAATGAAAATGAATGAGAATACATACTTTAATTACTATACATTTATTTGGGGGGAGGGCTAAAGAACATTTTAGGATGACCAAAGCCCCCACTCCAAAACAGCCCTAGCAATGCCCCAAGCAACACTCTCTAGATTTATCTCTAGTAAAATCTATTTTAGTCTCTACACATCACACAGACTGATTAGCTAAATGTGTATGTTGTACTCATGTCTTCTGTTCAGACCAATGATTATTCAGTCCATTATTTGGTTTTGCTTTCTATTTGGAGTGAAACAGGAATCTGCGGGCACATATGTAGAATCATTAAGGAAATTCTTAGTACTCCAAAAAGGGGACCTTACAGGAAGTGGACAGACAAAATAGTAAAACGTCTGTCAAAAGAATGCAGAACAATCTAAACTGTTATACTTTTAAAGTGTGATCACTATACAGTGAAGCATTTTGTGAGCAACAGCCAAAGAGGATGAAATAATTATGAGTTAGTCCCCTCCACTGCCTGACTTAAAACACATTGGGCCTTAATGTAGCGTGAGATTTACCAAGATGGTTAGCAGCATGCTTCTCAGAGGCTGTCCCAGCTGCCTGGGTTAATATCAGATGTGATGACATCAAAAACTACTGCAATGGGAAACAGGCTGCTGATGGATATTGAGAAGAAAGGTGGCTACGCAGGACATTCAACTTAAAATAGTGCCATATATGACGGCCTATAGTTTATTATTATTCTATAAAATACTGTTCAGAGTGAAGGGAGAAAAATCTAGTTGTTGTGACTAATAATTGTACAGAGGCAAAGTGTTTTTCTTTTTTTATGTTCTCTCTAAATTTCAAGATTGAAAATGCCTTTTGAATTCACTATTATAACTGCCTCAGATTTCTTCAAAATAATCTTCAGGAGTGACTTAATAATCCCATGCACTGTGAACTTAAAAAAAAAGTGTTTGATACACTTGATCATTGATTTTTCAAAACTGAGACAAACAGAAAATAGTAATAGTAATGTGACCTCTCATTAGCCATTATAAAAGTTAGTAATCTATTTCAAATAGAACTGATATTGAGAATTCAGGGCCAAACTCATGGCTCTCACTATGAGATGACTCATTGTTTTTCCAAAGGGAAGGCTTTATTTACGCAAAGAAAAGATAATGTTGGCAGCAAATATTAGATTGCAAAGTCTTAAATCATCCATGGTGAAAGCAATTACCACACCCAGTCAATGTCAGAAACACCCTCAAAAGAATGAGAAACATAATGTACCAGCATCTTTATTTTCAGATTAATGAGCAAGCTGGAATGAATTTCATGTGCACAGGAGTATAATCAAATGTAGTATAGAAGGCTCAGAGTCATTTAATATGAGTTATACAATCATCGAGTGCAAGTAAAATTAGCAAAAAAAACAAAAAACATAGTTACACTTTCTATGAATCCCATGTTTGTAAGAATCTATGAATGCATTCATAACACATTATAATGCATTCATAAAGCATCATAAACATGACACATTAAAGCCATATTTATTATTTATTATGAATGTTTTATGAAGCTGTAATCTATGGATACCTTCATAAAGCAGCATAAAGTTTCTTTAATTCTTATACTGGCCATTTTAATGAACTATGAAGGTATCTATTGTGCATTATTAATGAGAGTTTCACCGGAGCTTATGAAGTATTATAATTAACACGATAATGCCTTATGACTGTTAGAAGGTCCTGTAATTCTTATACTGACCATTGCAATGCCTTGTGAAAGTATATATAATGCATTATAGATGACAGCTTCAAGTAAAGTTAGCAAAAACAAAACTGGCATGTTTATACTAAAATTGACCATTAACTGGAACAGCTTTACAGTTTGAAATGAATGACTAAACTGGGCAGTAATTCTCTCTAGATAAAAAGCAGCTGTGGTGTAAAATGTAAGGCTGGAAATGAACCCTGATAAATCAATCAATAATATAATAATAATATAATCAATAAATGAATGAACATTGTATTTTTTTCTTGCTCATTATGGAATGATGTTGCAACAAAGAAAAAGAAATGTTATTTACACAAAATGCAATACAAACATAGGTGTGAGCTGTATCTGGTGACCTCATCAGCGTGTATGTCTACAATGTGCACATACTGTTTAAGGACTGAATATTTCGCCTATAACACAAGATTAAGAGACACGCCAATAGGATTTTATCAGAAACTAAATAGAAGGCAAATGTAAACAAATAACTTTCCGATGCTCTATTAAACAGCTATAAGGACAAACAGCTTGAATTGACATACTGTATATCTGGTAAATCTCTTTGTGCATAATTTAGCAGTACACTCTTATTTAATATATTAATTAATCAGAAACTAAGTGTTAGTTAGTACTGATCCCATGTTCATTCATCATTAATCAATCATGACAGTTCATATATTTCTTGCAGTTATTATATTTGTTCATGATTTGTACTTGAATAGTAACTGAGTAAACAAGTTATTGTGCCCCCACAAGTAAAGTATTACCAATATTTTACAGACTGTTTATAGTTTTCATTGAGTTAGTGGCATTTGTTTGTTTTGTATGGTTGCATGCCCTGTTTGCAGCACAGCATCTAATATAGGCTGATTGATTTCACCCAGGCTCCGCTGCCCTTTGCATATCCTCCTGAGACCCCACCCATTCATTTATTTCCATTGTTGTGCACATTTTGTTTTTGAATCTATCTTTTCACGGATGTAAGGAAACATATTAATTCCTGTTGTACAGTAAAGAGGACATGCTGTCAAATTAAAAATAAATTAGAAAAAATCTAACTTGTAAGATGTCTTATTTCCTCCAAAGACAAATATCCTAAAATCGAAGGACACTTTTTTCCTTGACTCTCAGGAAGATACCCGACATCTTCTCTTTATCACCTGCAAATCATTCTTTCCTTCAGCTGTTAGACACACTCACCCAGGGCTCCCTGACAGATATCGGTCCGATTTGCTCCATCGACAACGAACTGAGGATTTGCACAAAGCTCCTGCAGAAATGACACACAAACAGGCTGTTAATCTGATCACAGTGTTTGTTAAACAGAGTAAACTGAGTAAACTATTTACACAAATGCAGTTTACTGAAGGAAATTATCTACAGTATCATGCAATTTACTTGGCAAATGTCATTCTAGATATTTCTGTTCCTTTATTCATGTGGTACATGGCAACTCTTAAAGCGTAAAGTCAGTGCTTCTGATGAACCACATAAATTCTCAGGTAAATATCAGGAGCAGGTGTGGCTCATCAGAAGCCAGTTAGGATAGAAAACTTACTGGATAGTAGCTCTCCAGGATTGGAGTTGGAGACCCCTGGCTTATAGTCTGTGCTTGATAAATGCTGTTACTTAAAAATTAATCTGGATAGCTGAGCTAAGGTCAGGCCAGTTGAAAGAGTTTAACTTTAAGAAATTTCTTTTGACTTTAATTACTTAATTTTAATGTAATTTCATTAACCTTCGGTTTGCATTCCCATTGTCATCAGAATCGTGTCCTCCATCTTACCGTGGGTCTCTTCCACTCCACTCCCCTGATCTTGGGCGAGTAGCGGCCCAGCTCGTTGTAGCCGAGTGAGGCCGGCTCGGCGGGGAAGCTGTCATCGCAGAACAGGCTCCGGCTCTGCAGGCACTGCTGCTGCAAAGCCTGGAAGTCCTGTTTGTTGAAGGCAATGGCCCTGTCGTTGCTGCCCTCGCCCTCGGCCCGGGCCTTCTTTTGAGCCAGGAAAGCTGCGACGTTCGACATTGTGCTATCCGCTGCGTGAGGTGCTGCAAGCGTCAACAGAGCAGAAAGAGATGTGTGTGCAGTGCAGCCAGTAGCTGTGTTGGCTTATAAAGAGAGCCAGACAACCCTGCACACAGGTAGAGGAGAGTGTGGCAGAGGTGGGGCAAACACACTTTACATCCTTAGCCTTAGTGGCGGGCTTTTAACCCTTTGCCACTGGTACTGGCTATTGTGTCAGTACTTTCATTCTGTGCTTGATTTTTTTATACATTGTATGCTTCATTTACCCACTTGCAGCCCCTTCTTTTACTCGCACCTATATCTATGTCTGTGTGTCTCACAGAGAGCAAGATGAGATGCATGAAATCTACCCAATTTCCTCACTGTTTAATTTTAATTCCTGCAAAGAAGCTTTCTAGTTTATATGTGCTGCTATGGCAATGGGGCAGGAACTGCCTACCTTCCAACCACCCGAGTTGAGGCCTGGAGCCTATTACAGGCAGCAGAGGGGACAAAGCTGGCTTGCATCTTATGTGATAGATACAAAAGTTCTCAACATGGAGCAATTGTGTCAGTGGATGACTTCTGTGTTTCAGATAAGTGAGCCCACTAAATTCACCTGAACCTAGGCATTTCCTTCTGTCTGCAACTGGTTAAAGGTGGATGGTTTGTGTCTTGACAGGTTATGATCAGGAGGTATTCAGGTCAAATCCCCGGGTCAGCAGAGTGGTTTCACTGTTGGGTTCTTGAGCAAAGTCCTTAACCCCCAACTGCTCTAGGGAATGTCTGACCTGCTGCTTTTACAAAGAAGTAGTACATTGTTTTGGATAGAAGTGTCTGCTTCATAAACAAAATGTATGAATGGAAACATGCTTTTACAAAAAGACCATATATTCATGTTCTGGACTTCCCTGACTATGTTTGACATTTTTTCATGGGTTCAAAATGACAGTGATCATGCCATTTACTATCCATCCATCCATCCATCCTTTACACCCACTTGTCTTGTGTAGGATCACAGTCTTTTAATGGTCAGAATAATCGGAGCATAATTAAGTTCCCATAATTTATATAAATCAACTGACACCTTAATCCCGAGATAAACAAATCCAGATTTCGACCATTTAAAGGGGAAATTAATTAAAGATTAGGCATCAAAATGACCTAATGGTAATGCTTCTGATTTGTTAAAGTTAATTTTGTACCCTGAGATTAAACTAAATTCATCAAATAATGATAATGTTGCTGGTATTGATAAGTCAGGTGATGATAAAAACAACAGGATGTCGTCTGCATACAGTGCAATTTTGTGCTCATCGCCTCTTATCAATATACCCTTTATATCTTTATTCTGTCTAATAGTCCCTGCTAGAGGTTCCAAAGCCAGAGCAAACAAAAGAGGGCTCAGCGGACATCCCTGTCTGGTGCCTCTGGCAAGTGGGAAAGGATCTGACCGTAGACCATTAGTAATAATACAAGACATAGGAGAATGGAAAAGATTCATTCTTTGCTCTGTTGAATGACATTCTGATGAGTAAAGATTTTGATAATATTCTTTCATAATTTTGTTAATGTATTTATTTTCAAACTGTGAGCCCCAGAAGTATCCTTTAAGGAGGAGATTACATTAGTCTCTGTCCTCAACCCTAGCCAGCTGTGCAAGAAGTCGACCAGGTATATTTCCTGACTCATAAAGTCTATGTCTGGCAAAGAAGAGAGATGATTCGACATTCTTGGTTAATAGCTGATCTGAAGCCAAACGGGCTGCAGTAAGCTGCTGGGACACATCTCTGGAAGGTGACAATTTGAAATCTCCTTCCAGAATCTGAATTTTCTTTTCAAGTTCCACTATATTTTCCCTTGCCGCTTTCTTTTTAGCTGAGGTGTAAGAGGTACACCTCTTAAATAGGCTTTTGCAGACTCCCATAAGACTGATGGAGTGATTTCCGGAGCTTTATTAGTTTCAATAAAGAACTTCCACTGTTGTTTGAGAAACTGCAGAAATTTAGGACACCTCAATAATGAAGGGTTAAGTCGCCACTGTCTGCAGTATGGATATCTATATGGAGGACAAACAATCATTCTAATCCTAATCCCAATGGTGCAGTCCACTGTTCTATCCAATAACTCGTGCGATACTAGAAATAAATCGATGCATGAAAATGTTTGATGGGGCTGAGAATAAAAAGTATAATCTTTCTCCCTCATATGAGCTAACCTCCAAACATCAAACAATTCCAGATCCTTGCAAAATTCTGAAAGCCTAAGACTTTTCCTTTGCCTAACTCTTCTTGTAGGGGACTGATCCCCTGATGGTTCTAGAACGCAGTTAAAATCCCCTCCCAAGAGTATGCGAGAGCATGAAAATAAAGAAATGTCAGCCAATAACAAAAATTGGGGCTCATATAGATACAACCAATCAAAACATGCTCCCCATATAAGAAGCCTGAGAGCAGTATGTAACGACCTTCATTATCTGTAACTGATTTTTCAAATTTAAAGGAGAGATTTTTATGAAAAAGAACTGCAACTCCCCTACTATTAGACTTATAAGAAGAGAAAAAAACCTGGACAACCCAGTTTCTCCACAACTTCATGTGCTCTGTATCAGAGAGGTGGGTTTCTTGTAACGATGCAATTTGACATTTCTCCTTCGGAAAAAAACAAAGAAGCTTTTGCCTTTTAATAACATGGTTAATACCTTTTATATTAAGGCTAATACATTTAAGATCACTCATAATCAAACTGCACCACTATTTTGAAATAGTCTTAATAATATAATAATCCAAGCATGAAAGGGTTTGGTGTTGTTAGAACAGTAATGAATGGTCAAAATAAGGAACAACAAAACACCCAGAACAAAATTTCTTTATCTTTTATGGTTTATCCTTGTGCTCCTGTTTTGCTTTATCCTGATTACTGCTTTATCCTTGTTTTATGTTTGTAAGTTCTTTGTTTCTTAGTTACTCCTAGTGTTATCTTTCTGTGTTTCTTAGTGTTCAGTGTTTGGAGTTCCCTTGTTCTGTGATTAGTTAATTGTAATCCACCCCACCTGTTCCTAGTTAATCATGTTCTCCTTGAATAAGTTGATTACAGGTTATACATGTCCTTTGTTTGCCCTGATGCCTTATGTATATTTAAGTGCCAGTCTTTGTCCTACTCCTCAGTTTGCCATTATGAATGTTACTGAGTGTTTGTTTCTCTGTTTTGCTGAGTTCTAGTCCCTGTTGGTCCTTTTTTTTGCAGTTTTACTCTGTGTCCAGTTTCCCCAGTAAAACCCCCTTGTCTCAGAACTGCAAGTGGATCTTTTTCTTTTTCCTGCTTGTGCCATGCTGAGCCGCAACCGCTGAAGCTAATTGGAGTTACCAAATTACCAGTAGGTGCATGTGTAAGTGACTGGTGTACGAATGTGCCCTGTGATGAATTGGCGCTCCACCCTTGTTTGTACCCTGCCTAGTGCCCCTTGCCTCCGGGATGGGCTCTGGACCCCTGCAACCCTGAATAGGACAAGTGTTTTCAGAAAATGGGGAATGGATAAATCTTTTCTAGGAGGAAATCCCATGGAGGTCCTACCGCTGGGCTGCCCATAATGATCAGGCTGTCAAGACTTGTGGGACCTTGTCTGATTTTCACACTACAAAAGATTTTACTAAATGGATTTTTTTTGGTTTCACAGAGGATATAAAATACATATATTCAACATAGCTTTGAAGTTTCTTGGCCATTCTTTTGTTTTTCAGTATGTGTTAAAAGGACTGAGAAAATGGACCAAAATGAATTGCTTATTTCAAGTTGCCTAACCTGTACCTCGTGTTGACTGACAGGGATGTAGTTTTCTCACATGGTCAAATAAACCTCTGTTACGTGCCGTAAGTTCGGGCACGTTTTCAGATTCTCCGGTCCTCCCTCCCTCGTCGTTATTCCCCGGCTACATCTCGGCTCCACCTCCCGACCAGACTCTGCCTCTCCAACCTGACTCCGCCCACATCCCCTCCAATGCCCTGCTCGTCACTTCCGGTCCCCCGCATTGAAGAAGCCGCAGTTCGCCGTATTCGGAAGCTCTCGCTCTTGCTCGCCTTTTGCTGTTTGTTGGATTTCTTGTGATTATTGATTGACCTCTGTATATGACTGCTTGTGTTTCTCGACTCTGACTTTTCGCTTCGCCCCTCTTTGTTACCATTGCTTGATTTCTTGTTCTCCTGGTTTATGAACTCTCGCCCGGCTTCCGACTACTCTTTTGCTTGCCCCTTTGGTACCATGATCTGTGTTCTCGTCCCGTGTTTTTGGTGCGTACGAAGTGACTGTCGTTTTGTTTTTGCGTGACTCGTTTTTCTGAGTGTTTTGGAAAGGGAGTCAGGTTAGTTTTGTCATTCTGTTGTCTATTTGTTTCACCTAGGTTTAGCTTGTTGGGTTTTTCTTTAGAAGTGGTTTTTGTTTATTATTTTGACCTTTGTCACTTCAGAAGTCTGTTCCACCTTTTATGTTGTAAAGTCTGCGTGAATAAGATACAAAAAAAGAACATGTGTTCCCTTTTCCCAAACCATTGTGTCCCGTGATTCCCTAATCTGTCTAATTTCTGGACGTTCCCCAACCCTAGACTGGGGTTTGTAACAACCTCTTTAATACATCACTTGAAATTTCACTTCCACAATTTGTATCCAGTTTGAACAGAAAGTAGCAAAGTTAAGCGAATGGTTTATTGGAAAACCATTTATTTGAAAATTTGGTTGTCTTGGAATAAAAATTAAAAAAAAAATTCAGTGATTTGTACAATAGCAACCATCAGAAGGCAAATGCAATTTTCAGATTCCAGTTCAGCAATAATAACCAGTCCTCACATCCCCATTATACATCCAGGGGAGAGTGATGCTTGTTGCGTTGACAGCCGAGTAACCATGATGCAGCCCTGGTTCACAAACCCCAAAGATGTCTAAAAAAAAAGAGCTGATGTCTTTGCTTTATCTGCTGGAGTGTGGAGGAGCCCCACCTCCCTATTGTCCACAGCCCATTGGGAACCCAGGTGTGGAATGACCACAACATACAAGGTTGTGCACAACTGGGCAAGATCTGCCCATCAGGGTTTTGCAAAATTCAGAATTTATGAATTGTGCTCGATTCCGGCTCAGCTGTCTGCCTCAGTTCCATGCTTGCTCCCACAGTCCAAAAGCATCCTGCTGTTATGATCCACCTGTTCCAGCCTCATGTTGCCACGCCCCCTTCTCCTCGTGTGCTAATTCCCTATGGAAATCAC
>JABFEB020001186.1:0-10599 GCA_019775895.2 Stomatorhinus ivindoensis
GCAGGCAGCTGGCTTTGGGTCCTCTCAAATCTTTGCCTTAATAGTGCAGGATTTCTCTTCCACTGTCTTCCAGGATTTTATGCCTGCGCAGAGTTAGGTGTGTTATATAGGCACATGTACAATGCTTTGTGATACAAATGCAATTAAAGTGAATAAAAATAAAATTTCAGTGAAGAGCTTACTATGGTCATTTTGTTTCGGAGATGGGCCATCTTTGGCCTCTGTTCTTGTAATGGTAGGAAGGAACATGCAGGTCTGTAATGGTGGTTTTTCATACCTTCTACTTTGAGGGTTGTATAAATTTGTCACAGGATTTTTTTCCTGCTATGAGTTTGCTCCTGGGCAGTATGTTCTCTCAGCGGGTAGTGCTGTTATCTCACTCACCCGTTCGATGTGCGGCACTCTCCCCGTGTCATTAGGGTGTCCACTTGGTATTCGTCTTTCCTCCTGCAGTTTCCTCCTGAACTGGTGTCTCTAAATTTCCAATGTTGGGGTGTATGTACCCAGTGATGGACTTGCTTCCTGTCGAGGGGGAGAAACTGCTCAGTAGAAACGGCTAATAATATTAATCAGATAAGTGGTGATAAGCCTTTAAGATACAAAAATTGCTTAAACTAAAGTTTCTTATTTCTTCTCAAATTACAGTCATGCTAAGGAGTGGCTAAGGGTGTGTCAAGTCACTTTATTGTCATTTCACTCATGTGAAGCTGTTTCTATGGAGCAGTACACAGGACAAGGAACAGTTGATAATAAACACTGAAAAATAATTACTTGGGGAGGAAAAAGTAAAGAATAAAATAAAAAATAATAGAATTAAAATGAAGTAATTCACAACAATGCATAACAGGGCAAAAAACACAAGAAAACAGTGCATGTCAACAAACTGTACAAATAACAGCAACAGAGTAGTGTAATTGAGCATTTATCAGTGTTTACAGGGTAGGTGGTAGAAAAGAAGTCTGATAGCCTGGGGAAACAACCGTTTTGCACTGAATGTTCGGAACCTTTCTCCAGATGGAAAGGTGTGAATAGGCTGTATGAGGGGTGCGAGGGGTCAAATGTGATAGATAGATCTTTTCTGCTGGAGGGACACGCAGTCTGAGGCTTTGCGGTTCCTGTTCCAGGCTGTGCTACGGCAGGTTAGGATGCTGGTACACGTTACATTATTGCACTTGAGTTCTTGAGCGATTTAACAGCACTGGATTCACATTGCATAACACATTTTACACATCGTGGCCAATTCAAAACAAGGAGTAAAAATGATGATGTCAATTGTAATCCCTTATTCCACGTTAATATTCTATAATAAACATTGCAGAAGTTTCAGACAATACAAATACCGCTCTGGATCCATAATCAGTACGTTTACATGCATAGCTACGGTTATGGCTGGACTTCACCATTTAACCGGATTACTGTCTTTGTCCCAGTATACATGCACTGGAGGGGAATCGATTTATTGACCGAAGTATGTCCGACTGCAACAATAGGTGGCGACATGGCTCCTTTCAGCTTGTTAGTATTAGGCTTTTTTTCTGGCTGACCTATTATGCCACTGATGAATAATAATTTTAATGAAGTATTTTAATATACCATGACAGCAAGGTATTGGAAAATTTTCAAATATTGCAATATGACTTTGTTCTATTAAATATTGGGGTATTCATGAAGCAAAAAAAGGAGTTAATGAAAATAAATTTCTCATGAACCTCTGTAGCAGTGATTTACACAGCGAACATGAAAGTGATTATGATTGTCTCGGAGAATGCTTGCACCATTCATGCAAAAGTAACAGAAGGAAAACTTTAATCTGATTTTTAAACATATACTAGATAACAATGAAAAGCAGTAATCATTAAAACTTCAAATCTTGCTAAGTTTTTTCCTACAACAGAGTAAACATGCTTTAGTAAGAATTAAACTCTCTGTACTATAATATCTGTACCAAAATGTTGATATTCATATCGCACATCGTCCAGTCCTATAATTTATTTCAGCCTTTTTTTTAATTCAGTCATTGAATGTAATTCGCACCAGTATCAGTTTTCATTCCAACACCTTGAAGTTCCTTGTTGAAGTACCAAAATGGACTGTGGAGAATGCATAGTGTTCAGACCAGTTTGAGTCTGATTGAGCGCATTCATGCAGGAGTAAAATACAATTGCATTATTTGCGTGTCAGTCCAATTTTGAGAAATTTGATTTAGTACGATTTCAGTTGGACTAACATGTTTACATGGACTTCAAAAGTATGGTTTTAGTTGGAGTAATAATTCATAGACATAGACATACTGGCTGTCTCAGTGCATCAGTCCATTTCCTCCAGGACTTAGACTGATGTTAAGACTGTGTCACTTTAGAAAGGTCCTTTCAACTGTTGAAATAATCCCTGTTTACAACTTGGGGGGTGAGGCAGACTGTGAGTGCTCTAAACATTTTGAGTTACCACCACAGTATGTCTCCTGGAACAGCAAACACAGTGATGCTGTACACATCCATAAATGTGCAGATTAATAGCGAGCTCCCTTCTTCAACGCTGCAGCTGAGACTGGCAAACCCACAGCAGTCTGGAATCAGACAGCGGAGACTGAACTGCAACACAGCTTTCATTTCATTTCATTGTGTTAGTCTTTATGGTAGAATGCAAGCGTGAGTCAAAGATGGTGAGATGAAAATACAAGATTAGACCTTAGAGCTCACAGGAGTAGGATTACAGTCACCTTGGGGTCATATAGGGAGTGAACACCCACTCTCTGTGTATAATGGACTGACAGAAATGACAGTTATATAAATACTCTGTGTCCTGAAACACACACCATCAGGCATACCTGAGGAAGTCTCTATGTAACCGTCCAGACAGACAGACTATCACAAACATGTATTTAGTACATGCTGACTAGTAGTATCTCTTGGAAATGTAACAATTTATATGTGGCGTTTAAATATTTATCCATTATTATTTAGAAATGGTCTAACACCATTAGATATTCTACCAGTAATAAAACACTTAAGAAGTAAAAAACAAATCACCCCGGCAGTAATCACGGGTAATGTGTCTTGTTAAAAAGTATTTGCACTGACGTAACTGAGCACATGCGACTTTGTTCCACATAAACTTGGCTTGTGAAAATAAATACGATGAACAAAATATGCGGACCACCATCGCTTTTATTTAGGTATATTTTCAAGGGACCCCTAAAAATATGCATTTTCTTTGATTCTGGATATGCCTTTGTGGGCAGCAAAATTGATCATTAAGGATTACCAGGCATAAATAGGCTATTTGAATAATAGTTGGTGGCAGTGCTCTTAGGATTTGGAAAGTAAATTTAAAAATTAAGAAATATATGTAGTGTTGCAAGAATTTGAAATGGCTGTTTCTCAAAAAAATTCATTCACTTTCAGATCCATGATTATTTCAGTTATCATTTTAGAATCACTTTAATGTAGGAATAGGTATATTTTCAAGGGACCCCTAAAAATATGCATTTTCTTTGATTCTGGATATGCCTTTGTGGGCAGCAAAATTGATCATTAAGGATTACCAGGCATAAATAGGCTATTTGAATAATAGTTGGTGGCAGTGCTCTTAGGATTTGGAAAGTAAATTTAAAAATTAAGAAATATATGTAGTGTTGCAAGAATTTGAAATGGCTGTTTCTCAAAAAAATTCATTCACTTTCAGATCCATGATTATTTCAGTTATCATTTTAGAATCACTTTAATGTATGGATTGCTGCTGAATTATTCTTACCCATTTTCAAATTATTTGAATTTCACCTTACATACACAGTGGATTTTATATCATTCCTTGAAATGAACTGAAATATTCTCTCACAGTAGCAGAAAAGCTTGGAGTGTCAATCTGGATCTTGTATTGCAGCCCCTCCAATCTCCTGAAACCGGATCACTGAAATATTGACTGTGTTTCATTGTAGTTTCAGTTTCTTTAATTGCTGGTCCTAAATAACCTGTCTAGATGGTTTCCTCAGTGTGAGAAATTGTGTGTCCCGGTGAGTCTGCGTCCCGACCCTGTTTCCAGCGTGAGAACATACAGCATGCTTACAGTTGTATCGCAATGTGTTGTTATGGTCATATCATAATGAGAACATATAGCATGCTTATGGTTATATCATAATCTGTGGATTATATAGCGCTTTGTCTTTGTGTCGTATTTTGGGGGTTAGGGCAGCATATGCTTTCTCTGGTTTGCGGGGGTTCTTCTTGCCTTAAAGCCTTTAAAGGGGGGATTGCTTCATTCTTAAGTTATGCAGGTGCTTCCATGTACATTTAATTCAAATGAAATGTGGGAGGAAGCAGAAGGAGCATGTCTATGGATTTGGACTGGAGGCACATACATGTCAAATGTTCTTTATCTGTGTCTGCTGAAGCACACAAGCTATTTAGGGTGGGCTTGCACATTTCAGTAACAGATATAGGACTTAATAAATACATCATGTGATACTGAATAATAAATACTCATAAAAAGTACTCACACATCAACTAAATAATGAATAATAAAAGACAAGTCATTAAAATCTCATTATACAGCTTGATGATTAAAATAGCACCATAAATCTACACTTGTGTACACTGCCTTGAAAACTGAAGGCAAGGAAAGTGGCAAGAAAATTAATGGATGAAATGTGTTGTGTACTTGGGTATCATTTATTACTATGGATATGAAAGAGTTTTTGATTTTATTATGCTAGCATTCAACATGTTTTGAGGCTAAAACTCCTGTGTAGGTAATATGTAGAGATGTATACAATGTAAGGTCTAACGTTAAGTTAAATTACTGTTACTGCAGGATCATCTGGTTAATTCAGAGGATTATAATGCATCCACTTGTCATCCACTCTCAGCAGCTTAAAAACATGGAGAGATAATGAACGGCGAACTCTTACAGCGGCGAACATGTGATTTTCCACTGGGAATATGTGTCTAACTTGATGCCGGTCCTCATCCTTGTTTGGCTGTAACTGCCAAAGCCTGGCAGGAGGAAGCATCCTCTTTGGGTCACTGCTGAAGGAATGTGGCTGACAGGACACACTTAACAGCCCGAGGAGCAAAACCTAACCCTTCATGCCGATACCTGAAAGCAGTGACCAATTTGGAATTCAATTTTTTACCCCCTGCATTTTGACACATTGGAAAGCGGCTCTTGCGCATAGATTTGCAGGGAGGGTGAAAGGTCCCTTCTGTATTTTAGCGAAAGCACATAGGCTGGTAACCAATTACGGTGGGATGCATGGCAGCCACAATCCCAAGTGCCGTTGCAGAGCTCCCAGCGGATGCTCCGTGTGGCTGCTAATGACGCCGGCTGTCTGAGGCTGTTATCTCCAGGCTGGGACAAGGCTTCACCTGGGCCAAGGGACCTGCTGATTTATTTATGGATTTCTTTGATTATTTCTGTGGAAAAAAGAGGAGCAGGCAATGGAACATGGAGCTGCCACGCCTCTTCCGCATGTGCTTTGTGTTAGATAATTAGTGTATTTGCTTTTAAAACTTGTTTCAAATTTAGTTTTGCTCTCAACAATTACTGCAATCAATCAAGGGGCTGACAACCGCCTAAAATATCATTCTTGTTTCATAGTGTTGAAAATGACAATTTTCATATAGCGGCTCAACAGATTTTGTGAGAAATATGTCTTTGTGCAGTGCATACCTTTCCTAAATCTCTTATTTTCAGAGTTTGTTTTTGTAATGAAAGAGAATTTCCCTATGGGGATTAATAAAGTGATTCTGATTGTGATTGTTACATAAAAACTGGGCTGTAATCAAAATGTGTTTATCTCCATTAACCTGGTAAATGTTCAGTGATTGATGTTACTCAGGTACCTAAGAAATGCTAATTTTGCAGCATTACTTTGATTTTTGATTCACTTGCTATTCTTGTGTAAAATTATATCGTAAAATGAATCCCATGGTTTCTAATGTCTGATACTGTTATGACCGGCTGCCGGTCGTGCGAGCAGAGAGCAGGCGGACGGCAGCGGAGTCTTCAAACAGGGGTTTATTGTCAGGAACAAAGCGAAACCAAACGGGACAAAGCGAACAAGCAAACAAACTAACAAAATGACGGATCTAGGGAAACGGACTTCAGACGTGGACTAAATACAAGAGACAATCAGGCACGGATCGACAACAGCTGGTTTCCATCAGGAGCAGATACGAGGTAACAAGGGGGGCGTGGCACACATGAGGCTCTGACGGGCGGATCATAACAGATACTAAACTGTCCTGCATTTTCTTTATCATCTACATTATTTCACTGTAGACCACATGGGTTATTAAATCCTGCTACATTCAGAAGTATATAACATTGTTTATTTATGAAGGAAGGGAGTTTGTCAATAGACAATGGTTGAAATTACCATAGGGCAAACTGCAAATTTAGCACCTTAAACTCTGAATTATCCACATTGCTCTCATGTTGAATTTTTAAAGGTGTTTATTGAATTACACTTTCGCTAAAATCTATTCAGTATTGGCCAGTTTCCCAGTCAAGGATTAAGCCTAAGGCTAGACTAGCTTTGAATTACAATGGTGAATCTCCATTGAAATGGCAATTTAGTTCAAGACTAGCCCTATATGTTCTTGTGCTTCTCCCATGCAGACTATGTTTTTAAAAATGTACCATTTGGAAAAGTTAGGCCTATGTTTGGTCTAGTTTTATACATTATTTGTAATTTATGATTTTATGAAATAAACAAAATACATCTGGAACAAATTTGAAGCAAATAAACTGAAATATGTTTAGACAAATCATCTCCCTGTTCCCCATGTTGCCATAAATATGAATCTAAAAATTTTGGCTCTGTCCTCATGGTTTATTATTGTTTTTCCATGATTAAAAGCAATTCTTACCACCTAGTAAAAACAAACATGTCATTTTATTATTTTGGTTACTGAAAGGAGATGTCAATAGCCAGGAAACATAGAAATGGTTTATACTGATCTGTGATAATGTTCCAGTCAAATAAATGTTGTCTTTTGCACAAGGCTTGCAAAAGAGCTGGCCTTTGAGAGAGAGGTCAAATTACAAATATAGCCTGGGTATAACCAGGTATCCTGAAGTACATATATTGTATAAGCTATTGCCTTTGAATTTCAATATTTGTTGCAGTTCAATATGGAAGAAAACTGCTGGACTCACAAGACCAACAGGTTGTTGACAGTGAAAGACAGGCTCTTCCCATCCCTTCGAGGAGATCAGCAACCCAGCGGCTGCATTTGTGACCATGGTGTTGGCAGATAAATGAATAAGATTCTGGCAATTGTGTTTGATATAAGGAATGCTTTGTATGAATTTCAAGACCTTTGCCTTCTCAATGAAGTTGTTTCCATTATTACATGAAATCCTTTTCATGCCTGTTATATTTATCGAGCCGATGAAATGTCAGATTTCACTGCTGAATGAACCTAAAGTTAATCCACCCAACCTATTAACAGCTTACTCTTAATATACATATAGCGTCACGATAAAGATAGAGAAAAGACGTGAATAGTACAAAAGGTGCACGTCTGCACATGCCTGTGAGCAACGCAAGTAATTAGTGGTTTTGCTCACTTATTTATGACCTTGCATAATCAAAAGAAGCACTGCTTTGATTGAAACCCGCCTGAAATCTTTATGCCCAGTGGCATTAAGCAGCACATCTGTGCCTCTCTCAGGTCCTTCCTCCCATCATCCGCCCCCAGACCCCCTGCCCACCCTGCTGTATTCCCATGAGCCCTTCTGTGGGACTGTGGCCGCCAGTCCATCTCATTCACAGCAATAGTCTGGCCAAAGTCATGCAAGCTGACCGCTCATCCGCTAATGAAGGAGGTCTTTGCGTGTTAGTGTGCAACGTGAAGAGCACCGCCACCTGTTATCTCCAACACACAAATGATATGTCCCTTTACATAGCTGAACAAAATTACTGGCTGGTGTGTGTGGCCCATGCAGTGTGTCTTATTCTCAGATATTGTCAGATAAAATGGGATATTAACAATTATTTGCTATTCATTTTACATGTTTGCACATTACCCTTCCAAGTCGGGGCTGCAAAACTTGTTAAATAGCAATTGCTGAAAGCTATTGCTATGAATCGGGAATAATTTACTGGAGATTACAGGATATATGATATTACAAAACATTCTGAAAAAGCTCTATTTTTAGTGTTTGGCAGAGTGGCTCCAGAATATTCTCCACAACATGCCTGGGCATTTTGGGAATGATTTACCTGAGGTGCTGGATTTTAAAGTACATCATCAGCAGCTCTATTAAAGATTCAGCCTTTCAGCTTTGCATAGCTTTTGAACACACCCATAATCCATAGGGTTATTTACATATGCGTCCCTCAGCTTAGTGCCACTGCCGCTGTACACTTTGCACGAGAAAAATTCAGATCACCTTGGTTGCTATAGACAACATTTCCTCAAAAGTTCTTATCACAGCAATTTTCCTCCATCTAAAATGACACCAATCAAAACCCTTACGGGACACTGGTGAATGTCAGTATGATAATCACGAGCTACAAGTTTCCTCAGGTTCTATACTGTTTGTGAGGATATGTTGCCGTTACATATTTGTATTCCCACAGCACTTTCCAGTCGGAGGTGTGTGGCAGTGGTGCTGCTCCGGAGCCTCTTTGCTGGGGTTTGGCCTTCAAAGACGTCACATGTAGTTACTTCCAGCATTTCACATTCTGTAGACAATTCGCTGAATTTTTAGTTTGCCAGATCCATTTGGGAATCAGTGGATCTAGGCTTGGCCTCTCAATCGAATCATGCCTGAGAAAATAGTTATTTTGAAAGCATAAAGAAAAGAGATTCACCCCCCCCCATAGCCTGACATGTATCCTGATTTTGATGTATCTTAAAGCTTGTTACTGGTGCTTACATTACCAGTGCTCTACATATTCCCGAATAGCTGCCTAATAAGTCAATTAATGTAATAAATACAAAACAATCTTTGCAATTTTTGTTCCAAAGACTGCAGAGTATACAGAGAATAAAAACAAAACAGACATACTACTTAATTAACCACACATTCAGGCCCCTGGTCTGTTCCCATCCATCTCTTTTTAATCGTTTTAAATGTAGCCTTTGAAATACAGAAAAGAAAACTTTGTATTTCATAAACACCACAAACCTTTCAGCATCTCAGATGTATGGAATTTGTCTCGTTTTTTTGCTGACCTTTTTTGCAACACTAGAGCAACGTAAAAACAAAGCTAACCAACTGCTCCCACCTCAAAAAACACATAATCACCCAGCAAGAAGTGTTTGTCCAACGGAAATTTTAAGTGTTAGTCACTTTCTCTGGAAAAATGCACTGTTCTGTGGTACATTCCATGGATGTCTTTGCTGTCTACATATTTTCCATTGTTGAGTATTCTGCTGACTTGGAAATGACAATGAATTAAAGCCATATACTGCATGGGGGGCACATGGCTCCCCCAATGTAGCCAAAACCGTGTCAATTAGCCCAGAGGCAGTCGTTCATGTCAGACTGACGATGTTGCTTCTTAAGCTGACTCTGTTTTCTGTCTACCTACCAGAAGTTTCTCTTACCTTGTCACACATTAACCAATTTCGCTTTCCATATTCCTCTAAGTGCTAAAACAACTTGTATCCAGACAATGTCATGAGAAAGGTGGCATTACTCAGAATTTCATCTGAAGCTCAGCATATCCACTTAGGGTGACACCTTGTTCTTCTTTTTCAGAAAAATAGCAACAATTCCCCATGTATTTGCATTAATCATCATGAAAACTCCACCCTGTGTCATTTTGCTGTAGTATTTCATCAAACAGTGCTACTTGCTCCTTTTATTCTGGCAGATCAGCCTGATTCTATGAAAAGCACAATGAACACAGAGGATTTAAATTTTATTGAGCAATGAAGATGCATGTGCAATTAGCAATTTATGGACAGCATGAGATGGGAAGTGGGAGTTCACAGACTGATTACCCAAGATCAGCCCGAGTAAAAAGTGCTCCTCCATTCCCCTTCAGGCTGGATGGAGCATTTATGAAAATCACATCCTTGAACTGCTGAAAGTAATGAAACACAAAGAAGAAACGACACTGCTGGATGACTGCCTGTTTATTTTGGGTCCAGTGCCAACAAAATAGAAAAAGTTAGCTGCTCAAGGGCAGAGAGAGCAAACAAAGACACATACACACGCACATACACACGCACATACACTCCCACCCACACACACACCCACACACCCACATACACACACTCACACAGGTTTGTAATTATATCTTTGTGGATACTCTCCATTTATTTTTATGGGCAAAACTCTAATCCCAAACCATACCCAGCTGTAATCTTAACCATGAATAACCGAACAAAATATGAGACTTTTAACTTTTTTGATTGCATTCACAGACCTTCGTGGGGACCTGAACAATGGCCCGTACAACATCAAAAATAACATAATAATAAAGGTTTTTATCATATTGTGGGGGACATTTGGTCCCCAAAATGTAACATACACTTAATCCGCACACAAGCATACGCATACGCACACACACACACACACACACACGCGCGCACATGTAGGGTAAACATATCCTTATGGGGACCGCTCATTCATTTCTAT
>JABFEB020001187.1:0-10595 GCA_019775895.2 Stomatorhinus ivindoensis
TAACGTTAAGAGTGAAGTTAAGAGAAAGTTAAGAACTACTTAGCGATAAGAAGCTTTCGAGAAACCGGGCCCTGTTCTGTCGTGCGCTCATCTTACCTGGGGACCAGCCTTTTCTTGTAACTTGAATGACTTAGTTTCTTTGTACAGCTTCAATGTTTGAGAAATGATGTTCTTGTATTGATTCATCCCCATCTGAACAACGTCATATGGATCCAGTCACTTTGGAGAAGCCCATCATCTTGCAAAATGCCTACTATTGTTACCATATAGATTCAGACTGCCAGATAATTCAAGATATTGTATAGTACTGTATATTCAGGATGTGTATTTAATGTCTATGTATTTTATGGTAGTTAATTGCATTGGAAAATTGCCTACTACCAATATATTGCACTCACCTACTGTATATGCACAATGTCTTATCTTATTGGTACTATTTGTATACCTCAGACGTTGACTTTAGGGTTTTATCATTTTTATTGCAGACCTTCTTTGTATTTCTTGTTTAAACCTTGTTGTGTTGTGCATAGTTTTCAATGGTGAAATATGATAAAAGATATATCTCTTCTGTTTGTGTTATGGTCCTTATGAATTTGGGTAAGTAAATTTGCAAAGTACAAAATATGTCACTCATTCTCCAGTTTTGATCACTACCATAACTGGTTTTCGGCACCCAGGTTTTGGTGTTGATTTCCAGTAGATTCTCAGACATCCCTAAGAACTTGAACTGTGCACACAACCAGTTTGATTATGGTATTATTTATATTCTAGAAATCCTCAGGCTTTATCACATTATTAAAATGATTTTAATGAAATGCTGTTTAAAATTTCAAATTCCTTTTTTTTCTTTTTGTGGAATTTATTGTATTACCTTATTTTTGCCAGAACCCTAAGTAGGATGTACAAATGTTGAAATGAGGATGATCTGATGTAACAATTGAAGGAACCAAATTTCTGAGAAAACATTAGAAACAATGGATCTCAGTAAATGCCACATATTCAACAGTTATTGCATGTTTTGTGCATAAGACAGTCTGGAATTATCTTGCTTGTATTTTACAAAATTTGTAATAGCAGTAACTGCAATATTTCATATGACATTGTTTAATCTATAGGTGATCTATTCTTCCTTCTATAGGTAGCATTATTTTGTTATTGGAATAAAACACAGGATCCATGCATTAGTAACTAGTTATTGTACATTTTTGATGCTCATTTGGAAACCTTTGTCAATAATAATCACATACACACTTACAATCACAATGCAGCCTACTGGTTATATTCCAATTTTGAATTAAAACTCCTAATATTTGAACTAGAAGCAGATGGCTACAGCTTTAACGACAGAATCTTAATCAGTGGTCCTGGGGAGTGTGAAATAGAGGGGGAGGGAGCATACATTTGTTGTGAATTCACCTCTTTTGAGAATGTTGTCTGCAAATCCCCTCAAAGTGCAAAGGGACTTCAGAGTGAAAGGAGACCAAATGCATGATGGGATGCAATATGTTGCAAGAAGCTTGGCAGTACATATGTCTGAAGTTTTGACACCATATGGCTGCCTGAGCTATTTACAGTTGTAATTAAATCTTAAACATCTTTAACGCTCACTAAAAAGCATTCATGACTCTTTAGAACCTCAATTGGTACAGAGAAATGGGAATATGGAGAAAGAGGCAAGCTAAAAGTGGTGATAAAGAAAGCATTGTAAAAATGTAGCTTTGTAGAAACGGGATAAACATGACACACACTTGAACAAATTAAATTTATCTATAACATCCATGTTCAAGACAATAAATGTATTTAGTTTCTCTTAATATGAAAAGCTTGACAGTAAGGTGCACAAGCTTATTTGAACAAAATCAGGTGTCTCATTGGGAGCTCACCAAGATCATCAGAAGGTGTAAGGGCAAAGAAAAGGCGCTTTATTCAAAGGAAAACAGGAGCAGGGCTAAATAAAGTGGACCAGAATGGGTCGAACAGGAAGGTAAACATGGGGAAAGCACTGGAACACACGCAGGGAATGACTTCAGTGATAGCACTGGGGAGCACAGGACTAGGTTGTACTTTCATACAGGACTGACGAGGAACAAATGAGAAGCAGCTGGAGTGATCCAAGAGGCAAGACAAAAACAGGAATTGCTCATTAGAGCCACACTAGGGAGATGAACAGGAAGGGAGGGCACGACAGTACAACCCCCCCCCCCCCCCCAAAAAAAAAAATGCCCTCCAGGCACTCAGGACACAGAGGAGACCAAAGGCCCCAGACAACAGAGCACCGGAATAGGTAACCCAACAGGATGAGTGGGGCTAACACTGTCCCAGGCCAGGGTGGAGGGTACAGAGACCCCGGGCCGAACAGAATGAGAGCAGACATAAGTCAGGGTACTAAACAGAACAAAAGATTGGGCACAAAGTGAAGGGAACCAAAAAAAACCCAGGCAAGACTAGGGACACCATCAGAGACAACAGGCGGTACATACGTCATGACAGGACACACCATGGAACAAAGGAGGTCAAAAAGCACCAGACAGGCACTGACACCAAACGAGGGCCAGAGACAGAACACCACTGGGGGCAAAGAACAGACCAGAGAACGCAGAGGAGACCCCAAGACAGACTTTACTGTGCCGACTGCTCCAGGACTTAGAACGGTGACAATGAAGAGCAGCAGAGGGGGTCCTTGAAGCAGACTCAGGACTGGGCCCTGAGGGTACCATTTGAGGGCCCCTGGCTTGGACTCACTTAGGTTCCTTTTCCAGGCCAGTGGTGGCCAAGGTATCAGGCAGACTGTGACCTGTAGGGGGGAGGAGATTAACACCAGGGTACCAACCGGAGATGAGGTAGACACTGGGGAGACCACGTGTGCTGGTGGACTGTTAGAAGCTGAAAAGCCGGGACTCCTGGTGGCGAGCGGGGCCAAAGTCGACCTCTCAGAACTGGGAGTATGGGCAGCATCCACGACACCAGTGAACCTGAGGGACACAGCAGGGAAAAAGACTTAGTCTACAGGCATGGTGGCTGTCTCATCGGGGCTGGAAACAGGCAGGGCAGCAGGAGCCACCACACACCTCACTAAATGTGCTAAAGTCACAATACATCAAAACTTTAGTGCATGAGGTTGATAAGAGTCAACACTGCAGATTCATTTACATATTTATCTAATATATTTTCCACAAAATAGCACACTGGAATAGTCTTTAGTAACAGTAATGAAGCACATACTGTAGGACATTCTCTTAAGACAGTAATGCAACTTCTCTTTCGGCTATTGTGCCATTGCTTCTCCCTATATCATTGGCATGCGCACATATTGGTCCACACAGGATTTATAGAACAAATAAAAATAAAATGGTGATACTACCATCTGGGGAGGTGGGTTTGTGCACCTAGTTGGTGAAAATCATATTTACTATTGAATTATTCAAGTTCTTAATTTTGTATCTTATTTTTAGTTTCTCCTCAGTTCTAATTAATGCAACATTTTGGAAGCATTCCTGTAGTACTATATTTATAAAGAGCACCAGTTCTTAAGTAATTGCTGCATTAGGGGAATAATCAATTCTTGAACCATCAATGTCCACCAATCAGGTGTTCCGGTGTCTGTTGGGAAAGGGTCAAAGTTAGAAGGGATCAAAGTTAAAAATAAAAACAGGGCAGTGTTAGGGGCAGCATGAGGCATCTTTCCCTTAGGATATGCAGACAATAATATGAAGCACAATATTAATATTTAATAGAGATGCAAAAATGGAACTATGTACCTGTAGCTGCTGGCGCTGCTGTACAATCGTGGCCAAATGACACACATATTAATTTTCACAAAATCTGCTAGCACAGCTTTTATGATGGTAATTTTCAAATACAGTGGCACCTCAGGACTCAAACTTAATCCGTGCAGAACTCCAGATCGAATCCTAAAAAGTGCGAGTTCTGATCTAATTTTCCCCATAAGAAATAATGGAAAACCAATTAATAGGTTCCCGGCCCCAAAAAATTACAACTAAATATGTTTTTTTAGCATTTAAACACAAAATGAGGCAGATAAAACAAGAAGAGCGTATACTGTACTAAACACATCTAAGCACATTTATCAAAACAGTAATTTGTAAAGTAAGAAAATAAATGTATCCAAGCAATGTGTCCTGCCATGATCGTCCGCACCTTCTATGTGCCATGCCCACTCGTTAATCCCGTGTGGAATCCCCGCATGATCAGCTGTTTCTGGTTGTTGTCGTCAGTCTTCTGTATTTCGCCCGCTTTTCAGTTTGTTTCCCCAGTCCAGTCATTATATTGTCTGTCTGTGTTTTGCCTGCATTACCTGTAATTAAACCCCGTATTCCCCAATACTCTGATGTCTGTGCCTTTGTCACCATTCCATCCCTGCTGGGTACAACAATATTATTATAATTAACGTATTAATGGTTTATTATTCATATGAAAATAATTAAGAAATCTTTATTTTTAAATGTATTTTATTATATAATTACATTGTCTAAATGTATTTTTTACTGTCTAAATGTATGTATTCAGTTAGTGTAAAAATGCACGGTGCTATCACAGCCAATGCGAGGCTGAGATTGAAGTGTTACCCTTTATTTCCACTGTGTGGAGATGTGCCACGTGACTCATTTCCCCACGCATACAAGTTACTTTAGGTTGGCGTTCACGGTTTGACTTCTGAGATTCAGATCGAGTTTTAGGTAATTTTTTTTCGAACTGGTTGGTTCGACTTTTAAGAAATTGGAGTTCTAATGAGTTTGAGAACTGAGGTACCACTGTGAGGTACCAGAATGTAAGGAGTGATCAGATGAATTGCAATTAACTGCAAAGCCCCTCTTTGCCATGAAAATTAATTTAATCCCAAAAAATCCATTTCCACTGCATTTCAGCCCTACAATAAAAGGACCTGCTGACATAATTTCAGTGATTCTCTCGTTAACACAGGTGAGAGTGTTGATAAGGACAAGACTGGACACTCTGTCATGCTGATTGAGTTAGAATAGCAGACTGGCTGCTTTAAAAGGAGGGTGGTGTTTGAAATCATTGTTCTTCCTCTGTTAACCATAGTAACCTGCAAGGAAACCTGTGCTGTCATCATTGCTTTGCACAACAAGGGCTTCACTGGCAAGGATATTGCTGCTATTAAGATTGCACCTAAATCATTCACTTATCAGATCATCATTTGGAGAAGAAAGCTTCAGGGCACTCCAGAAAGTCCAGCAAGCACCAGGACCATACCCACCGGTGCAGAGCTTGCTCAGTGCGGACCGCCCATTGGGGGGGTGGGGGGGGTGGGGGAGTGGGCGGTGCTCCGGGGTGTTGGCGCCAGGGGCCCCCGTGTTTTTCACTATTTCCCGCACGGTGGTGGGGGGCTGGGGTGCCTACGGAGCCAGCTGGTTAGCTGGCTCTCTTTTGCCAGGGGGTAAGTAATCTGCCCCCAAGTCTCATGAATCCCAGCCCCTCTCCCCCCTCCTTCAACAACATGCCACGCACACATGTAGGATCTCGGGGTGGGTGTATGCCAGGCATGCTACGGTGGGGAGGGCCATTTACATGGCCTTTTTCATTGTGCTGCGTGGCCTTCTGCCTCCCCCTGTTTTAATTGCACTTTACTCATCACATACCAATATACATACAGGGCCTTGGGGGGTGAGGGCACTACTCAGAGGCTGGTGGTCTCACTCGCCTCTGCGCTGCTGTCGCCCCTCAATTTTACTCACACCATATACATTGAGGGTCTTGATGTGGAGGAGAGCTGTTCACAAGCAGCGGTTTTAAATTCACCTTAGTTCATCAACAATGAAACTCACCCCCTACACTACATACAGTCACATATACCACCACACGCATCCAACATTCTACCTCTCAGACAGATGCGTGGGGGAGCCCCCTGCTGGAGATGGGGAGGGGGGGGGCTTAGGTGACAGCTCGGTGGTCAGCATCCTGGAGTCGCGGCTGGCGCGGGGAGTCGTGTCTGTTCTCCCGCACGTCGGAGGGTGGGCCTCTACAACTTGGGCGGGGCTCTCTACTGGGGGCTGGTCGGCCCCCCAGCCGTCTGGGGTCCTAGGGGCCCTGGCCTTGGCTTCAATGGGAGCGGCTCCCCCTTCACGGGGTCAGTGCCAGCTGCCTCCGGTTCTCTGGGGCTGATCCCCTTTTGGCTGCAGGGGCTGTGTCTGGCACCTCCCTCTTCCCTCGCCTGGGGTGCGGGCCCCGGCTCTTCCGTGCTCTTCGGGGGCTGCGGTCATCCTGGGCCTCCTGGGCCTGTCTCCGCTGACCTCTGACTCTTGTGGGGTGTGGTTGTGGCCTCATACCCTCACTGTTTAGTATGTTCCATGTTGAAAACACACGCACACACAACACATGCAAACATGATTCACATGATGACCTTAATCCCACTGAGAACTTGTGGTCAGTTCTCAAGAGGCGGGTGGACAAATGAAAACCCACAAATTCTGACAAACTACAAACATTGATTATGCAAGAATGGGCTGCCATCAGTGAGGTTTTGGCCCAGAAGTCGATTGACAACATGCCGGGGCGAACTAATGGGGACTTGAAAAAGAAGAACCAACACTGCAAATATTAACTGTTTGCATTAACATAATGTAATTGCCAATATGCGCCTTTGACACTTATGAAATGCTTGTAATTATACTTCAGTATACTACAGACACATCTGATAAAGAGATCTACAAACACTGAAGCAGCAAACTCTGTGGAAACCAAGACTTGTGTCATTCTCAAAGCTTCTGGCCACAATTGTACATATCATATTGGTCTACGGTGCTTGTAATTAGACCACCTACATTCTCTGCCTTCCTTCCCACATGTCCGGATGCTGCCCAAGGTGGGCACTATCTGAGCTGCAGTCCTAATTCAGTCCCATGGAAGAGTGACATCGTGGGTACAACTTCTGAAATGTGAGTGCCACCTTCAATCTGCCACCATGTGCAGGCCAGAGTGGAGAATCGACTCATTGATGGACTGGCTGTAACCTTGACCACAGTTTACACCAAGCAAGCACACTCCTTTTTTCCCTTTAATGTTACCCTGGGGGGAGGTTGGGGAGCCAGTTGATCATCGACCCCCAAAGGTTTTTTTTCATCCTGCCAAGGAGTTCTTGGTTCCTCTTTTCCATTGTCATCTGGATTTCTTTCCTTCTTCTCTCTCTCTCTGTTTCTTTCTTTCTTGTTTGACTGAATTCATAAAAATGATGTACTTATGCATTACAACACACCCATGTAAATAAATCGAATTGAAGTGAAGCTCTATTTCTGTCTACGACAAATATGGCCAATTTAAATAAAATACTTAAATGTCCAATAGCAGTTTATTTCCTGTATTTCAGTTACAGGATTTTGAACTATAACAGATTCAGAAATTTTCCATTACTATTTTAGTCACGTACCTATGTCAAATTCCCGTGAAAACAATATATTTTCATAAAAAATAGAAAAGGTATTGCGAGTGTTTATTTTGGTGTAAGTTTGTGTTTTTGAATTGGCATGTACGTTTGTCAGTGTACAGTCTCATTACCTGAAATGTTTTGATGGCGAGTGTAAATGAGCCCTATTTTTAGGATTTGATTATGCCTCAATATTTGTATTCTGCTCCCATTACTGATCATCCATCTGCACCTCTCTTTGCTTCTTGTTGCCTCCTCTTACCTTCACTAACTGTTCACTTCTGTTTTCAGGTATTAGAATGTTGCTGCAATATCAAAATTATTTGTGGGGAAAATTTGGTGAGGAAAAAAATATAATAAGAAGAAACATTGTAAGCAACACCTGTATGCAAGGCATATTGTGTATGAATTTATGAATGGAAACTGTAACTCAGTGGCAGAAATATTTCACAGGTATAGACTTCTGAAGTTATTGTCACATGGTTGGCCTCACTAACCCTAAAGCTGTTTAGCACTCCTAACTGTGCAGGGATGTTTAGTGAATGGTTTTTCTCTGTCTTGCTATCCTTGCCAAGATATTCTCTTAAAATGTCATCCCCTTTCTGTTGGCCAGTCTGCTTCCATCTCTTACTTATCATGAGCTGTATCATAAGATTTGAGGGGTGCCGTGATTTCCCCCAGGACTGGGATCGTGTGTGGGGTCTGCTCGTTCCTTCCAGTTTTGTGTAAGTGTCACCCTGCAGTTCAGAAATAAGGAATTCAGTGAATCAGTGTCTCTAACTTACCCACTATGTTTTCTTGTGAACCGTCCAGTTGTACATGTTGCCCTGGGTTTCCTGTGCCCTGCAGCCTGTTCTGCTTGGCACAGGCCTGACCCTGGCCAACATCTACAACTGGGAGATGAGTGTTTGGAATAAAAATGTGAAAATGTTTTTCCAGATTCCTTACATCACATTTCTATGCTAAAGTCAACCTGATGTGACTCTCCCACATTGGATAATATAGTAAGAACCTTTTTTTTTGTGCCATCGATGACAATGACAATAATAACAATGACCATTGGTATGGTACGTGAGGTTTTGAATCCTCCCCCTGTGCATGGAGTGTGTGGGTGGGGTTCTGAATCCCTCCCTCTGCCCTGAACCTGAAGTTTGCTTATTATTATTGTAATGTGTTTATATATATATATATATATATATATATATACACACACACACACTTTCCATTAATAGTTAATTTGCTATGTTCTTCATTGTATGTTATCTTTGTATTATAGCATCTGCCTTCCATTATTGTGAAATCAATATTAATATTGCAATAGGCTGATGGCAGAGACAGGGCTAATCTGAGACCAGTTGGAATCAAAATACTCAGAACAAAAATAATGTGTACCAACAGTAAAGTGTGCCTTGGGGAAAGAGAGGGGCACATTAAATGGTTATGGGGCACATAGGCCTCAGCCCATTCAGTGCTGCCCTCCATGAATCCTGGGTCAATACTTGAAAGGGAAAGCGAGAGATTGAAGTCAACAAAAGCTGCGAAGTAGCCTAACACCAAGGGGTCACCGAGGACCCCGGGAGGAAACATGAGGCAATGACTAGTTCTCTACTAAATCCAGTCACCCACTACAATGAAAGACATGGATACAGGCTTCGATTTCCAGCAGGCTAAAAGTATCTCCATCTCTGACTTAGGGGATAATTGCTGTCCTGTCACCCCCACCTCCTGTCTCACTCCTCCCAATTTGAGCAAATCCCTCTTCAGCCTGTGGGATGGAGAGCGCAGCAGGACTCCCTGCCACTGCAGCCACCCCTTTAATGAAAGGGAGCTGCCATCTAATGAGGAAGCTAATTAACACATTCCAGTTTGCTGACTTAATTGGGCTGTGCTTTTATTACTAAATTTTGAAAAGAGAAAAAAGTTTTACGTAAAAGATGTCGGAGGAGGAAGAATAGGCGTCATAGAGTGTCAGCTTCAGTGCTTTTTTTGTGATATTGTGGGGTCTGATTTGCCATTTGTTTGAGGTCACTGAGAGACCAGTTTCATGCTAGAGTGTTGGTGCGGAAACTCAGTGCATCAAGTTTAATTTTTTAAAAAATATTATTAGTATAGTGACATGTATTCAGGGGACACAGTGAAATTCACTGCTGGTGAGCAGAAAATAATCTCTGAATGCATGTTGAACCTGGAAGTGTACGGGCTCCTGTCAGCTGAGAACAGGAAGCTGAGGCTACAGTGGACACAGGCTCATTGGGCCTCATTCACCATTATTCTCTTAAGAATTCTCTTAAATTTGTTCCTGCAAAATTTGTTAAGAACAACCTACGTCAGATTCATGACATGTTCTTAAGTAACAGAATTGTTCACACCTTTGTTCTTAAAAATGGTGAATCCCGCGTCTTCGTAACTGAAAGCGCGTTCCAGTTTGTCATAATCAACATAGGGAAAGGCCCTGCAATTTCCGATAAAAGGCATGAGACTGTAGGGCCGTGTGCAAGGAAGTGGTGCGCGATACTACAAGATTTGGTACCAAGTAAACACAGGAACGTATCGCCGATACGATAAGGATATCAAAACTTATTAATAATTAAGGTGGATGCATCATCAAATTGCTAATGCTAAATTAATTTTCATTACCTTCAAGTGTTTTTGTGGATTTTTTTTTATTAATTGGGTGAAACACAGGACAGAATTTGTGGAGGTACCACCTGGTGTTCCATCATAAAATCCTACCTATCGAGACATGCTATCGAGCCTTTCTGCACATATGCAGTTCCGCCGTTTTGGGATTAGGGATAGGTTTTAGGGGTTAAGGTAAGGGTTTTAGGGTTTTTTTTGGGGGTTAGAGTAAGAGTTAGGGTTAGGGCTATCGATTAGCACTAGAGTAGCATTTTTTGACAAGGCAGCATATATCGACAGGACACCAGAAGCGCGGCATGTTGGACTGATGCCATCTTGTAAATAGTTCTCAGTAATCGCTTGTGTGATTATAAATGTGCTGTGTGTTATGTCATGTATAGTGGTTTATGTTTATTGTTGTATGTAGGCATTAGTAAATGGTGTCCTGTAGTTGTGTTCTGGGCATACGGCAATATAACAGACTTTGGATATACTATTGTGGCTCAGTGGGCTAAGCCTGTGTGCTTGTAATCACAAGGTCGCCAGTTCAAACCCAGCCTCAGCCTGTCTGTGG
>JABFEB020001188.1:0-10590 GCA_019775895.2 Stomatorhinus ivindoensis
CTGTATATTTAAAAATCCGCGAAGTCGTGAATCCGCGATAAGTGAACCGCGAAGTAGCGAGGGATCACTGTATATCCTCTTAAAAAAACAAAGACATCCAGTTCCAGAGTATAAGACAGTTTGGGTTGGTCCATCCATCCATTAACTTCTGCTTGTCCGGGGTTCATTTTGCGGGGATAGCAGCTTCAGGAGAGATGCCCAGACCTTCCTCTGCCCAGCTACCTCTTCCAGCTCTTTGGTGGGGATGCTAAGGTGTTCCCAGGCCATTCCATTCTGCTGGAGGTTCCCAGGTCCCCATCCTTTCAATGTGGAGAAGCAGTGGTTCTGCTCTGAGACTCTCCCAGATATCCAAACTTCTCACCCTACCCCTAAGGGAGAGCCCACACACACTGCTGAGAAACTTCATTTCGGCCGACTATATTTGTGATCTCATTCTTTCAGTCATTACCCATAGCTCATGATCATAGGTGAGGGTAGGGACAAAGATGGACTTTGGACAGAGCTTTGCTTTCCGGCTCAGTTCTTTCTTAGCCACGAAACTGCAGACGCCGCTCTGATTAATCTGTCTAGCTCTTGATCATGCCTAACCTCGTGATCAAGACCCCGAGATACTTAAACTCCTCCCCTTGATGCAGTACCTCTTCCCTGACCTGAAGAGGGTAATCCACCAATTTCCGGCTGAGAACCATGGTCTCGGACTTAAAGGTGCTAATCCTCATCCCTGCCGCTTCTCACTCTGCTGCAAACCACACCAGAGCACACTGGAGTTCCCCAGCAAATGAAGCCAACAAGATGACATTGTCTTCAAAAAGCAGCGAGGCAATCCTGAGGTCACAAAACTGGACATCTACAACACTCTGGCTGCACCTAGAAATCCTGTCCATAAATATTATAAACAGGACCAATGACAAAGGGCAGCCCTGGCAAAGCCCAACCCACACTGGGAACGTCTGACTTATTACTGGCAATGTGGACCAAGCTTCGGCTCCCTTCATACAGGGACTGAATTTCCCACAACAGTAGACCCCGGACCCCATACTTTCGAAGCCCCCCCTACAGAGCACCTTGGGGAACCCGGTCGTAAAAAGATATGTAGACTGGATTGGCCTCAGAAGGGTATAAAGCTGGTCCAGTGTTCCACGGCCAGGATGAAAAGCACATTGTTCCTCCTGAATCCGAGATTCGACTATCGATCTCATCCTCCTCTCCAGTACCCTGGAATAGACTTTCCCAGGAAGGCTGAGAAGTGTGATCCCCCTGTAGTTGGAACACACCCTCCAGTCCCCTTTCTTAAATTAGGGGACCACCACCCCAGTCTCCCAATCCAGAGGCACTGTCCCTGACCTCCATGCGCTGTTGAGATGGCGTGTCAGCCATGACAGCCCCCCAACATCCAATGCCTTTAGGTACTCCGGGTGGATCTCGTCCACCTTTGGGGCCCGGCCACCATGTAGCTCTTTAACCACCTTGGCCACCTCAGCCCCAGTGATGGGCAAGTCCCCCCCCAGCACCCTCGGGCTCTGTGCCCTCAGATGTCTGTGCAGTGTATGTAGATCTATCTGAGGCAGGGTTGAGGAGGTCTTCAAAGTATTCCTTCCACCTCCGGGTGATGTCCCCAGGTGAGGTCAACAGCACCCCCTCCCCACTATATATAGTAGGAACCAGGAGCTGATTCCCTCTCCTGAAATTCCGGATGGTTTGCCAGAACCTTTTTGAGGCCAACCGAAAGTCACTTTTCTTGGCCTCACCAAACTCCTCCCAAGCCCGGGTTTTGCTTCCGCAACTGCCCGAGCCGCGTTCCGCCTGGCCTGACGGTATCCATCAGTTGCCTCTGGTGACACCCGGGCTAATAATTCCCGGTAGGTCTCCTTCATCAGCTTGACAGCCCCCTCACCTCTGGTGTCCACCATCGGGAACGAGGGTTCCCGCCACGACTGGCACCGACCACCCTGCAGCCACAGCTCACCATTCCAGACTCAATGTCCCCAACCTCCCCCAGTATGCAGTTGGAATTCTGCCGGACAGTGGTGGAGGAAGTACTGAAGCTTAGTACTTAAGTAAAAGTACAAATATCCTGCAAAATATGTACTCAAGTAAAAGTAGAAGTGCTACATCAACAATCTTACTTAAGTGAAAGTACTAAGTATTTACTTTTAAATTTACTTTAAAGTATTTTTTAAATAAAAGTACTCACACAATGGTTTGTCTCAACATCTGGGGTGTGGCATTTTGTAAAAGAATAATAGATATATTGACTTACGCCTCTACTGATGTCATTGCTGGTAATAATTACAAGCAACTAAACAGTATATGTGTATTGGCTCTGGGTCCATGTTGAATGTCTCGTCTTCTTGAAATCAAGCCAGTCTACCAGCTCGTGCCAAGAGCATCTGGCTGCAGACCTCCACCGTGATCTCCACAAGTGAGTCTGGACATGACGTTATGCAAACTATGCCATGGAGGCAGTACCAGATATCACATGATCTCCACGCACAGCCTGGATTTGTCAGTAGGTGGGTACACAATAGGCTAACAATTTTTTAGTGCAAGATTTTGAGGAAATTGTGTTCATAAAATGTAACAACTAACGGCATAAATTGTAGAAATGTAGTGGAGTAGAAAGTACAGATAATTGCCGCAAAATGTAATGGAGTAAAATTAAAAGTATGCATTATTATTTTTACTTAAGTAGAGTACAGATACGTAAAAATGTACTTTGTTACATTCCACCACTGCTGCCGGAGGTGCGAGTTAAGCTCCAGCGAACAGGAGCCTCTGGCAGATGTTCCCAGCAGACCCTCACTATGCATTTGGGCCTACCAGGTCTGACCGGCTTCTTCCCCCATCACCTGAGCCAACTCACTACCAGGTGGTGACAGCTCTGCCCCTCTCTTTACTTGAGTGTCCAACACTGAAGGCTGCTGTTTAGATGTTACGATTATGAAAAAGATCATCGACCTGTAGCCTCAGGCATGTTCGTAAGATGTACACTTATGGTGCATGGTGGAAACCCTTATGCTTGAATATGGTGTTTGTTATGGACAAACCATGTATTGCACAGAAGTCAAATCGCAGAACACCACTCGGGTACAGATCAGGGAGGCCGTTCCTCCCAATTACCCCTCTCCAGGCCACACTGTCATTGCCCACATGAGCCCCCCAGCAAAATGATGGAATCTCCTCGTGGTGCACTAACCAGCACACCACTAAGGGAGTCCCAGAAGGCCAGGTACTCGGAACCGTCATTCGGCTCAGAAGCGCAGATGACAGTCAGAGACCTATCCCTGACCTGAAGGTGCAGGGAGACAGCCCTCTCGTTCACCGGGGTAAACTCCATTGTTAATGCATCGAACTGTGGGGCCTCCAGTAGCCCCACCCCAGCCTGGCATCGTTCACCTGCTGCGACTCCAGAAGAAAAGTACATCCAGCTCTTCTCCAGGGGATTGGTTCCAGAACCCACGCTATGCGTTGAGGTGAGCAAGACTATATCTAGCACAAGGAGCACAAGCTCAGGCTCCTTCCCCACCAGAGAGATGACATTCCATGTCCTGAAAGCTAGTTTTGTTAGCTGGGGATCGGACCACCAGGGCCTCCCTTGGATGCCACCCGATCCACAATGCACCAAACCCCTGACATTCCTCTTGCGGGTGGTGGGCCCACCTGGGGACAGTCTCGCGTGCCTCTTTCAGGCTGTGCCTGGCCAGGCTCCATGGGTCAAGGCCCGGCCACTTGGCCCTTGTCAACGGGCCCCTCCCCCAGGCCTGGCTCCAGGGTGGGGCCCTGGTGACCCTAGTCCGGGCAAGGGAAACGAGACCTTGGTAGAATTCCTTATCGTAAGGGTTCTTTAGGATTGCTCTTTGTTTGGACCCTCCCCTGGGACCTTTTTGCCTTGGGAGACCCTACCAGGGGCTATTGCCCCCGACAACATAGCCCCCAGGGTCACTGAGGCACGCCAACCCCTCCACCACAATAAAGTGGAAATCTACAGAGAGGGGTTGGGTTGGTTTGTGGACAAAGATGGAGCTTCTCTTCAAGTTCAAGGACAGGGCAAGGTCTGCATGATAACTGCATGATTCATGTCTCTTAGACTAAAGAAGCCACACTGTTTAAATTTCTGTATGCATTTCTGTATCTCTAAAACCCCTAACGTAAACACAAACAGCCTTCTTATAATCATTAATTTGTGGTCTAACATGGCCTACTTCGTACATCATCATAAAGGCCATGAGTATAAGCATCTGTTAAATGAATAAATGACAAGGTACACAAAGCATAAATCAAAATGGGAGTAGTAGTGCTTTCCCCTGGCAGGCTGCTCTTGCTTGCTTATTTGAAGATGGTTCCTACTAGGGCTGCAACAACTAATCGATTAAATCGATTAAAATCCACTATTAAAGTAGTTGCCAACTAATTTAATAATCGATTAGTTGGGTCTATGTTGTTCTACACATAAGTACAGTGGCTACCCCCTAATTTGGGAGCAGTAAGCTAACCAAAGCCACGCTGGCAGTATGGCCGACCGCCATAAAAGAAAAAGGAAACGGGAACCAATGTTGTGCCTTGAGTAGCTTACGTGATGAATTCTGGAAGAATTGGGAAAAAACATTTGAAAAATGGCGTGGGCGGACACAGCAGAGTCTTGTTTTAATTCTTCCAGAAACGGTAGTATTTGACGGTGATTAGCTGACATTAGAGATACACTGATATATTACATGACGTTGTGGAGTTTTTGGATTATTTTATGCAATTATTCAGATTAATTAACACAAATCTTTCGTTCAGTGGTGTAGTGGAGAGTAAATGCACATAAACGCCGTTTACACACCTTTTAAATTTACAAAACCGCGTTTACTCACCTTCTGCTTCATTTCTTAATGATATAAATTTATAGTAATATCAAATGTTATAGTACACAGGACCAGTTTTTGAAGGTCTCAATCTTGTCTTTGAATCATCCATATTTGTACTCTTTCTTGTCATTGACTAGGGGTTTTATTTCGAGATCAGCAGAGACCACAACTCTGAGAATATTCCTATTCATGAGCCATTTGCTGTCGGATTGCATACTTTCTGTCACTACCGACCGCGTTACCCGCCCCGCCCTTTCACACATGCACATATATGCACACCGACAGTTGTGTCAGAAAGTGTCATGGTTCTCTGGGAAAGATTTCAACACAATTGGCTATTATCAAATGTGGCTATATATACCATAAAGTATTTACCCTACCATTGTATTAGGGGTGCGCCCTGAGTTAATTTTAATTTAATTTTCTATATAGCGCCAGATCACAACAGAAGTCATTTAAGGCTACCTACCTTTCCTATATAACAGGTCTATATCTAGTCCTTCTATTAAACAAACTAAATAGCCTTATGTTATTTATCTTATTTACAGTTCATCACTGTAGTATGTTCACACAACCGGACACGTTTTAAAACAAAATTTGCCGCCTGCCGTTCAGGGGTTTTTCCTCACCAATCGTCTTATTTGCGCCGTTCAGTCACTAAAGTATATGGAGTCTCACAAGAGCACAAGGCAGCGCATTTTTAGTATAAAATGCGGAAAATGCTTTTTCTACGCAATAAATGTTTACTTTGTTTGTCCATAATAGATGCAGACACACTCTCGTGTGCTCTATCCCCCTGTCACATATGTGTTATGTGTATAAACATTAAATAACATTAGAGAATTAAATAATATTTTATTTAAAAAAAGATTGTGTTTTTCATGACATTGATTCAGCTGCTACAAATTTATTTTTTTTGTACTCAATGTAGCATAAATTAATTTTTTTATATGAGTTTGTATGAAGACAAAGTCTGGGTTATTAAAACAAGGTGGAAGTCCCCCCCAACCCCCCCCAATTAATCGATTATCAAAATAATCGTTAGTTGCAGCTCTAGTTCCTACAGTAAACAGCAGTTAGATGCAGGCCTAGGACAGTCATGGTGTTTTGGTGGGTAGCAGCTGTCATTGCAGCAAGTATTGGCAATGTCTCCCCTCTGGGTGTTATGCCTCAGTGAGTCCTCACAACACCACCACCTGTTTGCTTCTAGAACCTGCTCCCAGGTCTGCATCAGCTGGCTGATTCCTGGGCTTTCCAAGGTCTCCTTATCCAAATCTATACCTTTGCAGACTGATGAGAAATTACTTTTTGGATGTGCAATTTGCTTTGTTACACATGTTATATGGCAACACAAATATATCTTTGACTAACCAGTAGCTTGAAGAGAGGAGCTATCCGTAATCCACATTGAGTGGAGGAAGGGAACCATTGTGCAGAGGAGTTCTGCTGTTCTTGCCCTGAAATCTGTATAGGTTTTTTTTTATGAAGAATTGAGTTCTGGGAGATCCATTGCTCTCACCTCTCTCACAAAATTGTTTTGTTGGTGTTAAGTCATTTGGTGTTATGGTGATGTTTTGGTGGTGTTAAGTCACCTTCATATAGTAAGAGTAATGCACAGGTTAATGTTTACATAGATTAACCAACCAAGGTCCAGTTTGGACCTGGAACTCAGAATTGCTCTGAAGCCTTCACAGGAGAGTTGACTGTTGAGGTCTTACTCATCAAAGTCCTACGATAGTTAAGGTAGGGTGACTAGATAAATCAAAATGGGATGAGTAGTGCTTTCCCCTGGCAGACTGTCATCCTTGACAGACCGTCATAAAAGTAAATTACCATTAACATGCATCAACCCTACCCAAGATCATAGTTCTGCTTAAACTAACATTGTTGTTAGATATCTTGGCATTTATGTTCATCCAATAGTAGCAATGTCACTGACCTCCTGCAATAAAATGTACTTTGTGCCTGAACAGTAAATTTAAATAATTTTGTTGTTACTTATTACTGGGCCTTATTTTCAGTTGTTAGCAGCATTCAATCAAGTCAGTGTCAGGCTTCCCAATGGTATATTCATTGTTGTGTTGATTGAGTCTTTTCACTTTGTTGCAGCTCTTTTCTATTCAACCAAACCCTTGATGGCCTGCAGTTTATCCAGTTTGTGAACTGCTGAAATTAAACTATTTGTCACCAAATCACGAAATGTTATGTATTGATACTTCAATGCATGTTTCCCCATGGCATGTTCTTTCAGCTCTAGGCCCCAGTCTGGCTGTGCTAGCCAGGATATGGCATGTACTACATCCTTATTGTCCTTTCCCTTCCCCTGTCCCTCCCACTAAACAGGATAAAGTGCTACTATGGAAACAGTTCCTCCTGTAGAAAATAGTCATGCTGTTTGACAGCCTTTGTGTATTTCTTATTTTCCAAATTAGGGGTAATTTCACTGGAGATCTAGCAGAGTTAATAGCTGGCATTTTAAACGGTGTCAGTCAGGCATCTATAGCAGCTGTAAAACTACACATTGAAAGGTATTTATATTCTATGGGTATATAGAGTGTGTTAGGCCAGATTCATCAGCCAGCTTGACTGGACATCTCTGTAGTGTAAAACAGGAGTTGTTTTGAGCTGTGCCAGAACATATTGCACATTTTGTGTGTGTGTGTGTGTGTGATTTTCTTTTCTAACATTTACATTCTTGAATGTTTGAATTCCACATGCCCCTGCTCTTCCTCCTTATGTTGTTACAACGGGCTTCACCTTAGCTGCCCTATTGATTGCACTCCTGCTGTGTGGCATGTGTGTGGGTTGCTAAGTAACATGTCCCTGTTTTTACAAGATCTCCAATTGGAGGCTGATAAGTAAGGGGTGGGGGGAGTTGGGCTGCACCTGCATGTAGCGGGTGACAAGTCTCCTAAACCAAGAAGATCATTCATTTCCCTGCATCCTAAGAAAAAGAAAAATTACTTTGCAGAAAGTGGAAAGTAATTAAGAGTGAAGGAAACATTGATACTAGGATATGGTTAAGAGGGAGAGGGTCTGGTTCCACTCTGATCAGATTGGCCTGATGAAGGTGGCAGAGTTAAAAAAAAAAAAAAAAAAAAGCAGAGCCAGGCCCAGAGACATGGGGGAGGACTGCATTAGCTGCTATGAAAAGCCTTTGTGTGGTTAATAACAGTCCTGGCTCACTGCCAGGGGCTTAGAGTGGGGGATTAGCCTGAACAATCAGGTCTGCAGGATCAAAACAAGGAGGCAGGAATGGCGAGGTCATACAGCTACCATCTGCGTGGCTGCAGTTTAGAGAGGGGTGGGGGGGCTGGAACACAGCAAGGCTTTGGTTGGACTCTTAGTGGAGATCCTGCATGTAACAATGAAGCCCCAGGATGGTGGTCTCAGTAGTATAATCCTGCCTGGTTTCTAGCTCTGGTTGAATTACAACTGGCCACACACACACACACACACACACACACATACACACACACAAAGTGTTCACTCACACACATTCAATCCAGTATTCAGTATAAAGGCATTTACTTTGTGGTGGAGGATGTTAGAGGTTTTCAGATGAGTGACCAATTTGCTTGTTTCATTTCTCTGTCGTCTTTCTGAAATGTTCATTTCTTAATGATTCTTATTTTGGAAGTCCAGTATACATTGGCATTTGTTGTAGCGCTTGACTTGCAGGACTTAGCTCTGTCATCCATGTTGATTGTAATGATACCCATTCCGATATGAGCCCTATTTATTGCTTTATGCAGCTGGAAAGTACACTCACCAACTAGTGCCTGTGCTTGGCTAAATAGTTCAGTTCTTCTGGTGTTTTGATTTGTTTCCTTGATTGAAAGACTCATCATTCTCATGTGAGAATTATTTACCTGTTGTAATTACACTACACGGTATATTCTGAGATATTAAATTCTCCCCACTTGTTTAAACGTCTGTGGTAGTTTCTTTTGAAAGCGTTAAATCAGTGCTTGTGGCTTCTTTCCTGTTTGATTAGCCGTGACCTTGCATGTTGTAACACACCAGCTGATGGCATCTGGAATGGGAGGAGCTTCTTACACAGTGACAGAAGCTGACCCACTCGGCAGCAGACCCCCACCCTGCAGGCATCATGAGGCTTCTGTTGTCCATTACATCCTTGTCTCCTTTGAGCACACCTTCTCTGCTTTCATTCCTGTCTATCAGCAGCTCCAGACAGCAAAGTGGCAGGTGTTCCACTTATGGGCTCATAATTTCAACTTTAATGACCAGACTTTTGCAACAATACCACACACATTCAAGCCCACACACGCATACTGACCAGCTCATGAGCTTTAGGGATGGCTGAGTGTCCTTTCCAGATCCTACTCTACAAACTCTCAGGTTCTTTTCCAGATCACATACAATTCAAATGTGCCTGCTAGAAGTTATTAAAAATGCAAAAAAAATTTCTGAAGACTGCTTAGCATTTAACAGCAGCAAAATATTTTTCTGCCAATGTGGGACGTCTACATATCGCACTATGCAAGATGACATCTAAGCCTTTCAGGTGGTGATTTTCTGAGGTGCTTTCCAAATTTCACCTGTATTGTCACCTGTATTATCTTTATATAAACTCAAGAGTTGGAGATACCACAGGGTGCTGTGCCAGTTCATTGTGAACAGCTCTGTACTAGAGACCTGCGTGGGATGGATTTTTCAGTCCAGCTCCTGCCCGCTCCTGCAAGATTCTGTCCCGCAAAAATATATATTATTTTCTCCCGCTTCATGTATAAACATGAACATGGTTTATATTCTAATAAAAGGATGAGAATTTAAAGGTGTGGTGTGTTAGGTTAAATAAGGTAATAATGAATGCAATTGCAGCAAAAAGAAAAACAATAGCGATCTTGCAGCAAACAGTTTGGTCCCTAATAACACTAGAACGGACTTTTCCCACGCCAATGAACAAGCAAGAACTACTTTGGTGTATGCAGCCCTTTGGTTTGCACTGATGTGTTATTAGTGTTAACAGCAGCAAATCTAACACTCAACCAAAAAGCCGCAATGTCCATAACAGAGTGGCTGTTCTGTCCTGAAACCATAATGCTGGAAAATTTTTGAACGTAGAATTCAAATTATTAAATGTCGAATATATAGACGTAGTTTATTGGTGACTTCATGTTGGCCAAAATTTCCGCTTTTTAACTGTATATGGTTATTCTCTATGCAAGTCAGTTCTGGGGAAACAAAAATGTATGTGTTCAGGGTTGCAAACTCTCACGAGTTTGGGAAACACACTTTCAGACTCTCACGCAGTAAATCTTTTGGCAAATCTAAATTATTCCATTATACGTTAGGGCAGTTTGCAAACCCTACAGACTATGTACATGGTAATAAAACTCTTACATACATGTAAATGTATGTGCAGACTGAAGTGGCTTATCATTACTTTGCCTTGTTGCTCTGACAAATATAAAACAAAAGAGAGAACATTATATGCGTCACTTTTTAATGTCTTTTCTAAATAATTAGACCTTGCCCATATCCAACTGTAATGGCGATTTAAGTGATCTGGGCCCGGTTTCTCGATAACGAACACTCTTAACGTAGATTCTTAAGTTTCCCGAACTGTCTCTTAGGAAGCTTCTTAAGACTCTGCCTCTTACGTCCGATGTTACGAGCCGCTGACCAGAGTCAAGGTGCTGAATTAGTTAAAATCGATTGCTCGGGAATTGATTTTTCACTTCATTTGCGTGACATCGTTAAGAAAGAAAGCACA
>JABFEB020001189.1:0-10583 GCA_019775895.2 Stomatorhinus ivindoensis
CAGCCCTGGCCTGGTATCTCACTTGTGTTTAATTAAGACGAAGAGAAACAGTGGTCCGCATGCGTTATGACTCAGTCAGCTTTTAGCCATAAAAACATGGGCCATAGGAATTCCAGCGCACACCACACATCGGAAAAATGAGGCATTTTCCATTACAAAGCTAATCATTAAAACTCCCCTGCTGATCTCCTCCTTTTAAACCAAGGGAAGAAAAATCATTAGTAACTCAGTAGAGTCAAAGACAAAAATGAACCCTGCTGATCTTTCCTTTTTTTTCTCCCTGGCCCCAGTTATGTGACCTCACGACCTCTAAAAGACCCTCTCTGCCTAAATTACTGCCTTCCTTGAGCCTGTTTGCCTGCCCGCCCCCCCCCTACCCCCCCGGGCCTGTTTCCAAACTGTCAGACGTGAGGGGAGTCTGTGGAAAACGCCTCTTCTCCTCCTTCCCGCTCTGTTCTCTGCTGGTGATCGAAGAGTTATGGAGAGAAAACAACCGGTGTGTGTTTGGTGACAGGCAGGCGTGCGGGCTCCTGAAATTCCAGCCTTTGTGAGCGGATACCCTTCAACTGACAGCAGGCACCATTAGAAGCCAGATGTGAGCGGAGAGGCAGAGGGATGGAGATGGCTGTTTAATTGAACGACTCCTTTTTGGACCGAAAGGAATCTTCAGCATGTTGGAAGTGGCAGGGTTGCAGATGGATGATGAAACACGAATTGATAGAAGTCCGTTTTTTTTCTTCATCTTTACGTGAATGGGGTTTTCTTTTCTTTTGTTGAAGGGTGGAAACAGGGTAACCACTGACCATAGTCTGCATGGATGGCTACTACTGTTTGTTGTGTGATTTTCCTGTGAAGAGAAGCCCTTTGTGAAAGCTATCCCTTAGTTCAGTAAGGTTATCAGCTTCTCCCTGTCATCAATCTGGTCTTCATTTTGAATGGTGTTTAATTGCACCTTCGAAGTCGGAAGGGGAAGCTGCAGTTCCGCTCCTCAGTTAAATCTGGCTTCAAGGGGGAAGAACTGAAGTGTTTTGGATAATGTTGACGGTGTTTATTTTTAACGTGGCTCTTCTGCCCATCGCCTTTTCAGGTACTACTTCAAGAAGGCCAGCGACGAGTTTGAGTGCGGGGCCGTGTTTGAGGAGGTATGGGACGACGGGGCTGTCCTACCCATGTACGAAGGCAAGGTCCTAGGCAAGGTGGAACGAGTGGAATGAGGACCAGTGGATGCAGAATGAGGGACTCTGTAGGAAACCTTGCCAGGGTAGAACTCCGCTTTCCATCCCCTGAAGGTGCCACATTTTTTTTTTTATTTTATTTTATTTTATTTTTTATTTTAAGCTAAACAGAGTTAATATATCCAATGGGCAGCAGGCATGTAACGCTGTTGAAGGAACTTGAGCCAATGAAGTACCATAGATGCAGGAGCAAGGACAACCCAGCAGATGACTTTTAAAACCGACCAGCCTTAGTAACACAAGGGAATCTGATCATGTTGGGAGGGGGGGGGGGGACCTTGAGCACCACTTCACAAGGAGAGCACAGGAAGGAAACACTACAAGCGTAACCACTGTCTGAAGATGTGCAAGACTGTTCTGACCAATAGACTGCAGTGCACCGAGATATGGCTAACTGGAGGACTGGCACGGAACCCACGACGGACTGGCACGGAACCCACGACGGACTGGCACGGAACCCAGCGCTGTGCCACGGCTCTCCTTGTGCTTTTTATTATGTTCCTAGTGTTCACACGTCTGCACATACGTACGTGCATTTATGTATATATACATGTATTATATAATGATGCTTTTGTCATGATTAAAGTTTTATAAATATTTATTGAACTGTCATTACCCTCCTGCCCCATGTCCAGAAGATGGACAAGCTGCTTTTGATGACTGGGAGAAAACGAGGGTGATTTATAAACTGTTGGAAATGTAACCCCGCCCCCCCCCCCCCAAACCAGGAAGGCCAATCATAAATCGGCTTCCTCAGCTCCAGACATGTATCGCCCTTGGAGGCCGCTGCTGATTGGTGCATTTGTTGTCAGGTGATTGGAGTATCTAGTACAGGCCCTATCTTTGTGGATATGGCCGGTGCCTTTACGGGGGGGGGGCAGGTATGGCTGTAGGGAGGACGGGGGAGTAAAAATGAAGAGGATTTTAAAAAATGATGAGGACATTATGAGGAGAGACGTCAGATCATGTATTAGAGACCAAGTACATCTATAGCAAATCTGAAACGCTTGCTAATGTTGGTTTTATGTGTCAGTCATCTTTACATCCTAAATGTTTGAGTCACTCTGCAGTTTAATGAATGAATTTGTATGTTGTAGTGTGTTATCTGGACACAGAGCACCTGTATATATTGTACTTATGCATTATAAACAATAGAGAATACACTATTGCTAGTGTTTTATTAGTACAGCAACTGTGCCTACATGGGGTCTGTACCGTGTGTTGCCCTGATTCAGGGTCTAATATTCCCTCAGTTTTCAGAAGGGTTTTATGTTGAAAAGATATTTTTATGCTTTTAATATCTTGTAATCTTTTTTTTTTTTTTTTCCCTCAACCATGACATTTTTTTCCTTCTATCTAAACTGTAAATTATGCATTATATAAAGAGTTTCATTTAAAGATTCCTTGGTACTATAATTATTGTAATTATTAAGAGATGTAGCCTTTATTAAAATTTTATATTTTTCAAATGAAAGTCCTGCGTGTGGTGTGGTGTTGAATGGGGCGTCTGGGCGACGGCCGCGGTGACTTTCGGCGACGGGAAAGCGAGCTGAGCGTGATCCCCCCCCCCCGCCCGAGATTAGGTCGAGGCCTGACTGTGCAGCTCGGCCGGCCCCAGGATGTCCTCCAGCTTCACCGAGCTGCCCGGACAGAAGGTAGCAGTAAGAGTGTGGATGTGCCAGTATGTTCTGGTAGGTGGTGGAACGGCCGCGTCGCTTGCGGGGAGGACGGCCTGGCTGCGGCTCTCCCAGTCCGTTGGATGTTTACCTTGATGGTCTTCAAATGGCAGACTTCTGTCCATCTGCCGGGTTGAGGTTTGGTGTTGGGTTCTGCTTTTAAATGGGGCCATTTCGTCCTGTTTAAAAATAGAAGAGCTTTCAGTGCCTCTCCTTTTCAACCCCCCCCCCCCCACACACACATACACACACACCTGTCACTCACAGGTGAGATCCTTAGGAAGCTGTCTCGCCTGTGCTGCAGCTGTGCTCATGTTTCCGGCACCCTCCCGACGTTCTTGCGCAGTCCTCACTTCAGCCATCTGCCTTGTCCTGCTTAAACATTATCATTGTGGTTTATAAGCACTTGATGATACCCGGCTCTCCTTTCATGGCGTACAATGGCTGTATATCCATCTTCTGACCGCTCTCCCCGGTCAGGGTCGTAGGGTGGCCTGGAGTCAATCTTGGATTTACATAAATTAGCAGGTGAAAAGAGGGAAAACAATGATTTGATTGAATTTCGGTTTACAGGGATTCTTTTTTTCTGCCAGAATGTTTAGCTGGTTATACTTGACCTTCCTCATTCCTTTTGTTCTCCTTTGATCAATTTGACACCCCCCCCCCCCCACTTGTTTCAATCTAAAAATATTGCTTTTGATTCAGTCTCCATATTTCTGGGTTCAGTCTCATCTCTTATCGCTGCTGCCTGTTTTGTCGTCCCGTTCTCTGTAAAGGCGTGATGAGACGCTTCAAAGGCTCGCATGACTTCCTCAGCTGGGCTTCCACCTCAGCGCTTTCCATTTAATTCCGGCACTATGCATCCGTTACTGCGATTAAAGTCCCATGTCTTTGCAGGACATCCTGAATAAGGGCATCTGGTCATTGATCTTATGGGGGGGGGGGGGGCAGGTGTCTTTGTGTACATGGAAGACTTTGTTGCCATTTATTTGGATGTTTTAATCTGGAAAATTATTTCCTCGATGGGTTGGTGTCCCATCCTTGGCTATTTCCTTTCTTGCCCCCCCAGCTTCTGGGATCATCTCCGGACCCCCTGCAACCCTGCAAAGGACAAGCAGGTCGAGAGCATGGATGGATGGATGGATGGATGGATAGTGGTGGAAGTCCACCAGGTTTCATTTGGGTCTCCAGGCAGCTGGGTAATGTCACATCTGCACGCGTGTGACAGCTGTCATTTGTTTTCTGGTGACTTTTTTGCAAACAGACACGGTGCCGCCTGTGTGGCTCAGCTGAGCTGAATCTGGGTTGGGGGGGCGGGGGGGGGTGGGGCGTTTTGGGCCCCCAGGCCCAGCCCACTCGGCTAATTGGCAGATTGGGCCGCACGGGAAACCTGCCTTCCTCAGACAATACCAGTGAATAATGAAGCGCCCCCGGACCCTGACGGGAAATCTCAGGAATATTTGTTTCAATTATCTGGCTTTAATTTGCTCCTTCGCTGAGAATTAATAAATGCAGCATTAATTTAGCCAGCAGAGCCCTGCTGCGTTTGAGAGTGAGCGGGGGAGGCATTCAGTTTGGCATGGCGGCACGCCTTACCCGCAAGCCTGCGCCTGTGAATGCAAGTCGCTTCTGACGTGCCTGACGGTGCCTTTGGTCCAAACGGGGGCCGTGCTGACCGCTGCCCCAGCAGCTCCCGCTCCCGTTTGTTTCCATGATGTCTTTAGGTGTTCTGATGCAACTCAATAAAGCAATGAAAAAAAAATACCGAGAAACCTCAGTATCTTGTGAATTTACACAGTTAACAACCAGATTCCCCCGCCATCACCCTACAGAAACATGTCCCACTCTAGACAAGCCTTCCCCATAAGATTTGGAATCTTTGATTACCCCACATTCAGCAATTTGGGCGGGGGGGTAGAAGCCAATAGACAATTTCTACATGTAGTTAAGATTCATTTAATTTTTTAACTCCTCTCTGCGAGAAGAAACCAAGGAGAGCGCATGGCGCCGTTGGCGGCTCCCCCCCCCCGGTAAATAGGACGCCGACTGTCCCATTCATTTCTCTGTGTGCTGTAGTAATTGGCGTTTAGCATGGCTCCGGCCCTCGTAAACACGCCTGCGAGAGACTCTTAGCGCTGGACAGGCCATTAGCTCCCATGGCCGACCAGCCCCACTGTCCCAGCCCCCCCTTTGTAGCCCTATGGTAGGGTTTTAAATCGCCTTTGCACATGCCGCCCCTCCCCACCCAAATGTATTTAATTGCCAGGTAAAATAATTTTTTGACAATGCCTTTAATTATTTGATTGTGTGGTGCCCGGAGAGCGAGGCAAAAAAACAAAAAGAGAGAAGGAATGGAGGGAAGAGGGGGAGCAGGAGGAGAAAGAAAGAGGGTTAGGGAAGCAGAGGTTGTTGCCAGAATACACATCAAAGCTCGCCTTGATGTTGATGTTGAATGGGCATTAATGGTTTCTGAAGGCAAGAGATTGCATGAAAAAAGAGAGAGAGAAAGAAAAAATTAAACCCTCCCTTAGAATCCCGCCAGCGATTGCAGCGAATGCATAAACACTGGGATCCTCTGCCAGAGAAAAGGAGCGATGGGGAGGTGGGGGGAGGGGGTGGGGGTGGGGCTGAATGAGAATTAGTTCAAAGGGAACTTGGAGTTTTCATGCAAAGTTTAGGGTTTAGCACGGGCCTGGCCGCTGGCGGCGCGCCCCCGTCCTTTAACACAAGCTTTTTGTTTACTGAAAACAGTCGTCACCGGGAACGTTGCTGGGGGGCGAAACCTGGACGCAAAAGAGGGCCACATCCTGATTTCTTGAACGAACTCCTCTGGAATTCGGGAAAGAGAGCGGATCTTTGGGACGATGCGCCTGGGCACCTTCCCTGCACACATCCTGCCAAAGAAGCTCGTTAGGGGCCAGATTTCTTCCTCCAGTGCTTTTTTTTGGTTAATTATGGTAAATGGTATGACCAAGGGGGTCTGAGCTGGTCCTGCTCCGCACCAGAATCTGATGATTTTTTTGTCATGTGTATATGCCACCTGTCTGTATTCACATTCCTGATGGTTAAAGAGCATTTTCACACTTTTTTTTACGGAATCACAATCAGTAAGACCTTTATTGGCTAAGTATATTAACATACAACAGATTTGTCTTGGTCAGTGTATCCACAGTATAATATAAGACAATTTCACAGTATAATACAATACTATTTCAGTGTAATTTACAAATATTGATATTTGAAATTTAGTACTTGAAATTTAACACACGCTTTTTACACTGGACTGTCTACCGACAGTCAAACGTAGCATGAGGTGGAATGAAGATGGAATATAGGCAAACGGGGCTGATGCTAGAAGGCGGCGCTCCTTTTCTTTATCCTTCAACTGAACTCTATGGTCCGGAAAATTTGTTATGGCATTAGTGCCTATTTCAGAGTAAATACGGTAAGGCTAATAAGGCTTTGAAATCCACGGTGGCTGGGATTCCTGTGTGCTGTCAGTCCTGCCTGTTTTAACCCAATGGGAACCACTGGAGTAGCCAGTGGGAAGTGAGCTAAACAGGCCGGTGATGATGTCGCCCGCTGTGGGCTGCTCTCTGCCGTCAGTGCTGAGGCCTCCAGCTACCAACTGGCAAATAAACACAGATAAATGACAAGGGTCGCAACAAAGTCTTTCTACGAGCAGACTAAAAATAGAAAATATGTTAATAAAAAAGGAGAAATTAATTTGGTTGCGTCAAAAAAACAAAAAAAAAAAATGCCAGCCAATGAGAATTCAGCAAAGCGAGTCCCTGTCGTTAATCAATTTGTTATCTCTTGAGGCTGCTCTTGTGAAGTTAAGCGAAAAATAAAGACTGAATGAAAAGCTATTTATGTTAATCTTGGGGTAACGAGCCGAAAGGCCAGGTGTGATGTACAAGCCTCATGAACACCCGCATACAGCACGCTGCATTAGAGTGTGTCCGCGCCTCACTTTCGAAATCTAGTTTTATGTTTCATTTTGTTTGTGGTGGGAGCTCAGCTCTGGCATGTGACCGTCTCCAGCTGGGGGGTTTAACGCCAGAGTACCTCTGAACCCCATCCAAAGCCGCTGTAATCTACCGTGGGACGGTGCGCCAATCTTCCCTACCTTCCGTTTCGGTTGTAACCTATGACCATGGGGGGGGTGATCAGAGGGGCTTAGCGCCGTGTTGCTCGAAGTATGCAGGAGCGCGCGGCTACCTTTGCCGGAGAGGGAGCCAGACCCGAATCCACGGGACATGGGACAGATGCAGAGGCAAAGCTTTGTAAGGGTCCTGCGTGGTCACCCCGAGCGGCGTCTCTGCGGGAGTTTCCTTCCAGATCCTGGGAACAAAAATAAAATCTGGGAAAGTGAAACACATGTGCGATATGCCCAAACATCCATCCATCTTCCAGACACGTTTCCGGGGAGGGGGTCAGAAGTAGGGAGAGCAAGGCCGGGGAACTGCGGAAGGAGAGCGGGAGGGCACGCGAACCCCACACGCGCTGAGCAGGGGCCGCGTTCGCACCCCATACTCCTGGAAGAGGCTTCACTCTAGTCAAGCATTCTTTTAAAGTAGTAAAGTGTTTTTTGCATGTTACTGCAATATCCCATTGGGATGGACCACCAACCCACCTGTGTGGCATACCACATGCCCCAAAGAAGGCCTGTCTTTATTCGTAAACACTGAACTTGTTGCCTCCCCCACCCCCCCCCCCCCTTACTTGCACTGTGCAATTAACCCTGCACCACCAGTTTCATATGCTGTTTTAAATGGACCTTTAAGCTAACCACTGTAAACATTGTGAACGATTTCAAGCACCAGGCCTGTATTTAGGTGTGGGGGGGGGGGGGCAAGTCTTACATGCAGCAAAGACCCCAGGTTTCCAGAAACAGATGGAATGTCGACTGTGCTTGAGGTCCCGTCCTGCATTCCCACATCACTGTGGAAACAGCCCCCTTGTTTCTCCATTACGACCTCTACAGAACCAGGGCTCCACCTTGCACTCTATTCTGACACTTTGCTTGCCTTCTAAGTTTGCTGCCCAACCTTCACTCCTGTAACACATTATTCATTGTGTTAGATTTCAGTGGTGGCCTAATGCTTAGGGAAGGTTGCTGGTTCAAATCCCCCACCAGCAAGGTACTCCTGAGTAAAGCACTGCCCCCCAGGTGCTAAATAATGGCTGCCCCCTGCTATGTTAGACATGGACTAAATGCATCAGGACACGTTTAATTTTTTTGTGCTCTGGTGTGTCAACGATGAAAATGAATCACTTTCATATCTTTAAAATGATCATTTTTTCCTGGTCTTCAGTGCTGAGTTTTTGTACAGATAGCAAACCGGCAAGGAGGAAGAATTTTCTTTTAAGGAACAGGAATAAAGTTCTCATTGTTTGGTCAGTCAGCCCTGATGAGGGTGGGGTATTGTGTATTTAACGTGAAATTAGCACCATATTCACCCTGGACAAGGTAGGATTTTTCTCCAGATTAGTAACTTAAGCCTCCAATTTGGTGAGACTCAACTTGTGGCCTGTAGATTTTCTACATGCAGGTTTACCAGCTCATTTAATTAGCTGGGTAGTTTGTTTGTTAATTAACTGTTATTAGTTGTGACGCTAAATACTTCAAGGAGAGCTGTAAGTCGTTCTGTTGAGCACCCGAGTAGCACGAGGCTAGACTGCCCACCCCGGTCCTTTAAATTCCGAGAGTCTGCATATCGACACCTAGTGGCCGACGCGTGAGCCGCAGGAGCGGCAACAGGGCAGGGCTCAGTATCAGGGCGGCGTCACACGGCTCTGCCCGGCTGGGGCTTGGGGAGACAGCTAGCGATGGATGCTAACTCCACGTGTGCAACCCAAGCGGACCGGCAACCCTCCCGCCTCCCCCTCATCAGGGCACAGGTCACGGCACAAGCAGCTGGGGGGCCCGCATCTCGACACAGACGACCGCACCATTTCCACTGAAAAAAAAGCTGATGTAGCGTCCCGCATACCTCAGTGCCACAGAGCTGATTCCCCAGGCGGCGTTTGGGGCTGCGGTCAGGCCACCCCGGGTTGGAACGCTTCCAGGCGCCGCCGGAATAAATGGACCGACACCACATGACCGGTCACGTGACCTGCTCCCCTTGATCTTTCTGTCAGAGTCCACATTAAAGGGCGGGTCCCTCTGTTGCCGATACAGGCTCCGCCTTCACAGACATAACACGACCCTTAAGTTCATCGCTCTTCGCTCCACTTTCTCGTCCATTTTCAACCACGGCAGTTTATGGGATTATGGGACTGTAGTTCTCAATGTCCCCCCCCCCCCACTGGCAGGTTTTGTGTGGGATGAAGAAACTGCTCCCTGGTCATATGAGTCTTTGAATCTGTATGGTTGCAGGTTCAGGGAAACAAAACTGAATCCTTTACTGTTCGATTCATACATTTGTGGTGGCTCTTTTGTATAAAGAGGCAGGGGCTGTAGGTTGGGGTGAAAGAACTTCTCAAAGAAGCTACAAGACTCTGTCTCCTCTAGCATTGTGGGAAAAGCAGAGTACTAAGCGGGTCAGAATTTGCTTGAAGGGTAATGCTCTCATGAGCACACTGATTCATCTGCTATCCCAGCATGCCTTGCAGGAGCCCTCTGCCTCTGTCACCGATACAAGACGGTCAGCCCCGGTTTTACAGTGGATCGTTTTACCCTTAGGAGTCACCGACGCCTCGCAGGTCTAACAGGAGTATGAGCCAATGACACAAAAGCAGCAAATAAAAATAAAGTTAAATAGAAAGTCTCACGGACCATGGCGTCGGCCATAGATGAACACGTCTCCGCTTTCCCCGTTATTTGCTCGCTACACGCTCGGCCACGTTGACGGTGGCTTTCATTCTCATGGGCCTTTTATACAGAGACTCCAAGACTGAACACAAAAAAATAACAAAAGCACTTCATACTACACGTAGGACACAGGAGACACTATGTCGAGCAACAGGATGGCTGAGAGCTAATCCACTTAACAAGTTAATTAATGTCAAAAGCATCCGCACCGACGCGGAGCCCTGGAAGCCAGCTTGGGGTGCAAACAGTGAACGTCAACTTCCTGGAGTGACGGGGGGGACGTGAGGACGGCGAGGCCGCCGGCAAGGAGAGGTTGGCCCCAGCAGGAATGCTGATGCAGAATTGGCGACCGCAGCCATGCGTGCCCCGGCGGTGGGACTGAAGGACATTGTCTCCCCTGTTTATCTGTCGCATCCTACGCAGCACTTAGTTGTGGCGTGGCCCGTTAGTGCCACAGGGCTGCCATTGTGAGGAAACTTTCCTAGAATTGCAGCCTGCAGTCCCTCTTGTCTTCATGTCGCCAGTCTTCCCCCTTTTTTTCTTTCCACACGGGGGCAATTAAGGCAGCATCCCAAGGCCACGATTTTCCCGATTTTCGCTCTCTGCTCGTACCTTCGCGCTTCTCCCGCTTGCAGGCATTTCTCTGACGAAGGCTTTGCAGGCAAGAGAGACTGCAGGGTGGGGTCGTGTGAGTGGGGGCTGGCGGGGGGGTCTCGCTTGCAGCTTTATGACTGGCCACATATGTTTCTGGATCTTTGTATTTACATGTTTCCCATGGAAAAAGAGGAGGGGACACAAAGGGAGCAGCCATATGGTTCTTGGTTGGGGGGGGCGGGGGGGTTAAGGCAAGGCTGC
>JABFEB020001190.1:0-10554 GCA_019775895.2 Stomatorhinus ivindoensis
TGTTAACTGTTCAAATAAATCTTCACTGTGAAGCAACACTTAGGCTACTGTATTTGCACTGAATTGGAAATGACGTTGTTTTAATATAGTCAGTCGTGAACTAAAGTGGGCTGGTCTAAGGCTTGAAACTCCAGGGCTGAAATGGAGTCCCACTCCGGCCCTGGGAGGATATGAAGAATTTCAAGAATTACTATAATATGCAAAAGGGGTAACAGCAAAAGCAACCCAAACCAGAAAAATGGCTGGCAAAAATTAAGCAGAAGTAAATTTCATTGTACTTACCGAATGCAGCATTTCATTTCCCATGTGTCAGATTAATGTCATAATTCCAGATCAAACATAAGCAGAATGAGTTCATAGGAAAATGTTAAAGTGAAATACAAGAATATACTTAATTCAAACTGGTAAATATTGGTATATATTTAAAAAATTGTTGACACAAAAAAAATGTATATATAGGCTGCCTTTAACTGTAGTTTTGTTCGGCTATAACAGACATGCAGGCTCTGCCTACAAGGCGCGTGGTGTGCTGGTGATATTCAGTGCAGATACATAGTCGGGATCATTAATAGTCACGCATCTAGCCAGGTAATGTTGGATTACTACATGTACAATATAATAATCTATACCACAAGTGTGTCTGCTGAGGTGTGGCATGAGTAAATGGTGTCCTGTAGTTGTGTTCTGGGTATATAGCAACTCTGGATTGGATATAATGGACTGTTTTGCCAGATCCTTTGAAGTCCTTTACAACGGAATTTTACCGTATGTATGTGTGCGTGCATACATATACATATACATATACATATACACACACACACACATCACACATAAATATATAAGTATATAAATATACTTTGCCTAGTTTGACTTTGAATATAAGGTGCTAATAAATCTTTGAGGTACAATACTCCCCCTTGGCTAAAGTGGCATCCTTCAAAAAGAATTTCCTCTGGATCTTGCCAGTCATGCAAAACCCTCTGTATATAAAATTCTTTTCTTATAATTAGCACACCGATATCAATTGGTCGCTCATTCATGAATGGGGAGGTCATGACTGAACAGATTTCCATGCACGGACACTGATTAAGTGGTGAGTTAATCCTTGTTTACATAGAACAAATCTGCTCTGAGCACGTTTGAGGATTTGGATGTGCTGCTATGACAACACATCCAGCAAGAATTTCAAAAAACCGACAGATCCAGGATCATGCCAAATAGTCAACAATTACATTCGGCTAAACGAGTAATCCACGTAAGAAAAATATACCCCCAGCCTCCAAACTTTTCCGTTTATCCAGGAGCATCCAATAATACCTTTGCCTAATTGATTAAACATTTCCCACATCAATATCTTGTTCTATTGGACTGGTGCACGTTGGTGTATCTGAAAACAAAGAAACAACCTCAAAAATTAAACACTAACTTCTCCAGTTGCTCCCCATCCAAATGACTCAAAAGGCTGCCTAGTTCAACCAAATTCTCTGAATTATTCAATCTGGCCTGTAACTCTGCATCATCAGGATCCTGCACCCCATCATCAGCTGCCACCTGATTTTATGGGATCTGTGAATCAGACAAGCACAAGTTAACCTTCTGCATTTCCACCATTACTAGATGAAGAAAAATATGGCTTAAGTAGGTTAACAAGGCAGAGTTAAGTCGATCTTCCTCGCCCTGGAGTAGATGCTAAATAATTGTGCTCCGAGACCTGCCAGACAGCTAAAAAATGGACCAGAGTATTTAGCATGAAAAACTGACCTCAGAATGGGTAACATTGCCACCACCTGATCCCCAGGACTAAAAACTCTTTGCTCTGCTTCATGGTTATGGAGTATCTTGATCTTCTCTTGAGCATTTGTTGGATTCCGACTTGCCATGTTCCAAACCAAACAACTTGAGGTGAAACTCATGTGTATGATCTGCTAAACTGTCAAGTGGCTTGGAATCATCCAAGTCACCCTTCAGTAATGACAGTGTTGTTCACACTTTGTGGCAAAGAGGTCATTCGGGGTAAACCATATGCTGAAATGCATGACCGCTCAGGCTGCCAGCAGCAACCATGGTAGTGTCTGCTCCCAATCTCTATCCAACTCTACAGAATAAGCGCACAAGGATTCAAGTGTAGCATGAAAACGCTCCAGAGCCTCCTGGCTCTGTGCATGATAAGCACTAAACTTACGTTTAAATGTGCAGCTGCTCAAGCACCTCAGCAAAACAAGATGTGAAATTTTATCCTCTGTCACTCCAGACAAGTTATCCCGATAAACCAGTAACCCCGTTTCGTAGTACAGGCCACTGATCACTTTGTGAGCGAGTGCTTTCACAATCAGCTTTGTTGTAGTGGTTCTTAGGGCATAGCCAGTTGGATAGTGTGTAGCCTGACACACAACGATGCCTGACTTCGACGGAGGTAATAGTCCTACCATCAATCAGGTGTTCAAAAGGTGTATACACAGATGGAATTGGCTGGAGAGCTGCAGGTTTAATCGTGGCATTTAGTTTCTTAGCAATTTGACATGACTTGCCACTTGTTTCATTCTTGACTAATAAAATGGCTGTAACAACCAATAAGTTTTCACCCCAAAATGTCCAGCTACATCACCATGAGAAGCTGTTAAAACCAAGTTATGGTATTTATCAGGCATTACCTGCACTATTGGATCTGCCTCATCACACTGTGCATGTGGCGACTACTTGCGTAGCAACAATCCATTTTGAAGGAAGTAACTAGTGCCCATGTTACCCCTATCTACTGCCACAACAAACAATTCATCCAAACTACGGTCTTGCCTCTGGGCATCAACAATCTCTGTACAAGACAGTATTTGGAAGTTCAGGCCGAAGTACCTTAGCACTGTTTTTGAGTAAATCAGATCTGTAAAACCTTGAGCAGATCTGTCAGGCTCCACAACCATGACCCTAATCAGGGGAGGAGTTGACCCCTCAGGCCACACGCGCCCTCCAGCTAAATTATTGCCAAGTATGACATCTACCCCCCCCCCCCCCACTGGCAGAGATGGCCACACTCCAATGACCACCTCCGTCCCAAGACCTGGTTGCAGTGCAGTCTTGCGCAATGGCACTGAAAGTGGCTGACGCGCGAGTCCACAAATAAAAAACGTCCCAGTATCCGAAATGGAAGAGAAAGGCAGAACAGATTACTAGGCAAGGCATGCCCAGACATGCAAGGCAAGATAAGACCAATTCAGTTTTATTCTCGAGGTTTATTGTACCATTTTTTTTAATTGAAAACGAGAGGTATGCTGTCAAAAGAAAGGTCCAGAAAGCCACACCAAAAATATTAAAACCAATCTTTTCATGGATAAGGAAGCGTAACAAGGTAACCAAGAAGTAAGAACCAAATTGGATGATAAATTACTGTTTTAAGGGTATCGTATGGCTGATGTAAAACACAGTTGGCACCGACCCATTTAACATGAGATAGGAACAGAAAACAGGACAAAGGTTAAAATGTTTAGCTCAGCAACATTTAATTTCCCCCCTCCTCTGAGCGAGAGTGACCAGGACAATGTTCTCTATATCCAAAGCATGGAGAATGCTGTTCCCTATTGTGACATTTGGGTGTCAGTATAAATCCATCCACCAAGACTGCAGCTTCAGCCCGTCTTAACCTTATGCTCATTGACATGCATGGCAATTCGTTCAGGCAAAATGTTTTTACATTTCTCCAAAACTACCAATTCACGCAATGCCTCAAAAGTCCTCACACCTTCTGTTGTAAACTATCGATGGAAATCTCACTGTGCATCTGTATCAGCCTTTTTCCAGTTCCAAAAACAGTCTGTATGCCTTAGGTATTAACATTTTAAGACTGTCTTCTTAACATAATCCTTCGCTCTGAAGGTGGCAATGCAGGAAATGCCTCCTGAACATTACCTGCTAAAATCACTTGCAACAACAAAGTTCTCTTCATCACTCAAATTCTGGTCAGCTGCAAAATTTTCCAACAAGATAAACACATTGGGTCTTCTTCATTTCTTTGGAAGAAACTTTATCATGCCACATAAGCCTGACTGTTGACCTAATTAATTTCTACTACTACTAGAGGAAGTCGTACCTTCTTCTAACCCAAGCCTGGGGAGCTGTAATTCCCTTTCCTGCTCTTGGCCTCCACGTCTATGCAACTCCAAGCGATTTTCCTCCCTTTCTTGTGTTTCTAACAAAGTTTTCTGCTGCTAATGGTACTTCACTAGACTTCCCAGCCTGGTTAGTCCACATTGGGGTGGAGTCACACAACATTGTTAATGATATCAAATTAGAGCTCCCCAGTCCCTCCAGGTAACACGCGTTTCTCTTTTAGGTTTTCAAGAATAAATACAAAAAGTTCATTTGTCTTTGCAGATTTTGGGGGGAAAATAAATAAATAAAATTTAAAACATATACATCGGCAACACTAAACTGATCCTTTGTTAATTAATGTTTCCAATAGCCTTTCTGAGTCCAAGGTACTCATTTTAAAGTGTTTCTCACTCATCACAAAACTATTATGCACAATACTTACACAACCAAACCCCTTACAAAACTAAAGACTGACATTTAAAAATAAACCAACCAACCACCTAACAAATCTACCAGAGGAATACAACTCATGCAATAGGACCAATTAACAAGCTTCCCCATATACTAACCTATCTTCACACTAGGCCTAAGAACCAAGCTCTTTACCACTGGAGTCATACTGTCCCGGTTTATGCAAATCCAGCAGTTTTCCCACAATAGTGTCTCTGCTCGAAACATTAGTGACACCAAAATCTAATCCCAAGCACAAAAGTGATCTAATACAGGGAAACACGGTGCTCCAAAATTCTGTGGCCCACTACACAAGTGGTACCAGCTGGCACATTAGGAAATGCATTGGGCACACTATACAACTACTCTACAGATAACCAACAATTTCTTACAATTCACTACAAACCAAAGCCTTACATACCACAATGCCAAATTCAAACAGATGAGCCCCCATACAGTATGTTACATCCACTTGGCTCAGAGTAGGAGGAACATACAAAGTAGACCACACCAAGTATCTTTTTAACTAGAATGTATTGCTTAAATGTGGCAAGTTACAAAGAGGTCAGTAGTAAGTGACAAAACAAAATTACAATGCAAAATCAGTAGGTAGCAATCAGTACAACCTCAAACCACACCCCTCCTTTATCCTACTTTCCCAAGGCTCTTTTGTCTTCCTTCTCAGCAGCCCTTAATCAGTCAACAGGCCACACCTATGAGTGGTACCTCCACAACTCTACCTGCAAGCAATTAGATGGAAAACAAGGGAGAAGGAACAAACAAAACAGGACAGGGTAGTGAGGCTTGTAGAGGCTGACAGACTCAGGCCCCATAGCCATCACAGTGACAGAAAAGTCTAGAATATCAATTTATTTTGTCACACAGTTTTATTATGTATAGCACTATGAAGGATATAAATATGTCTAATGTCACTTGCCCTTCAGTTAACACCACCTAGAGGAAATAACTAACAATAGCATCCCAATAAGCAACAAATATGTTTTTAACCTACACTTAAAGATTGAAAGTATTAGAAGTTACAATAAACTGCACACACAAGCATTCAAAAGAAAACCTGAATCCAAATGCAACCATAACAAACCACTCTGATGAGAGCTAAGCAGACCTGCAGATGCATGACTTTCATTTGAGTCAATAAACTCCTTGGATTCTCACTCATTCGCCTGTTTATTGGGGTTGCAAACGTGGCAAAAGGCTTACCTGCCTAGTGGACAGGAGGTGTTTCTGCTTCTGATTATATAAATGTAGTCTGTATAAGTCAGGTGTGGCCAATCTTATCCACAAAGGGCTGCGGGTTTTCACTGCAGCTCCATAATTATATTACTAATTTGAAGACTGATTGGCAGAGGAGTCCTCACACCTGGGTTTGAACAGCTGACGTAAAGGTTACCCTTTCCATTTCAAATTACAAAATTTCCTACCTTTAAGTACATTTTCTTCAGTATCTGTTAATGTATTTTAAATATAGCTGTTATGGTTTTTCAAAGCAGAACTAAATACAATGCAGAATCTATAATATATCCATAGCAGTCTGGAATGTATAAGGGACTCACTCTCAGCTGTTCCATTTCTTCTTTACCCTCTCTCTTCAGCTGTAAGAGGGCAGTCTGATGTTCTATGTAAGAAAAAATAAACAAATAAATAATAATAATAATGTGGTGTGTTGGAGCCCCCCCAGAGTTGGTTCCTGTCTGTGGCTGTTGTTCCCGGTACGGGCTCTGGGCCCCCCGTGACCCCAGTGGGGATTAAGCGCTTACGATAATCGATGGATGGATAATAATAATAATAATAATAATAATATAGATAGATTCCTAGTATATAACATAGTAGTGATTGTAGGAATTCTTAAATTTTAACATACATCCATCCAGTTTTCTGTACCCACTTGTTCTATGCTGGGTTGTGGGGGGATGGGAGCGTTTCCCACACACAACTGGTGCAAGACAACAAATAACCCAGAATAAGGCACAACCTCATCGTTCATCACACACACACACACACATTCACACTCCTGGACAACCTGGCAACTCCAATACATGGTGAGAACATGCAAACACACAAGCAGAGCCAGGGTGGAGACTCAAACTCTGATCCCAGACAACACAATTGCCTAGTTGTGTGTACAATTTTGCCCACCTTTTTATATGTACAACTGAAAAGGACTTCACAGTTAGACTACAATTTTAAACTTCATTTGCAATATCTGAAAATAAAATTTGTATATTTGAGAATCAAGAATAAGGATCTTATTTAAAATTATATATTCTTATTATTTTATGTAATCTTATATAAAATTAGCTGATTGATTTCTATGCAGAGTGGATGCTTTCCTATAAATTGTAAACATTTGCCCTGTATGTGTTTCATAAATTCAAGAAATGCTTCCCACTATCAGGGTAAGTGTCACTCCTATCTGCTTTAGCCTGTGTAAATACATTACTTTGTGTATAATTAAGATTGGTTACACACTATCAGAGAAATTAATTTGCTTGCTTGTATCCTGATATCATATTGTTAGATTCCCCAGCCTTGTCTCTGACACATGAACACCAACAATCAATACTGCATCAGAATTTAATGTAACTAGATTTAATTTAATTTAATTTAATTTTTCAATTTCATATGATTCTTTTTTTGGAAGTTGATTCCGTTATGTTAAACACATATGCTGGGTGGAGAAGTTTAATGTTCTTTGTTCATGATAAACCAGAAATTCCAGCAAATATTTGCAGTGGGGCGATTTGTCTTCATCAAGCTCTGTGAAGAGCACTGGCCTGCTCACCTGCTTCAGTGTATCTAAGGCCCAGCCTCACATCATTATGCTGTGACCTGGGCGGGGGCCACACAGTTTGCAGCCGCCCAGGCGTGCTCTGTTCCCTGGAGGAGGTGGCCACAGACTGATGAGGAAAACCAGGAAAAGCAAATGTTAAATCTCTTAACAATATAAACATTTTAATGATCAATTCCAGCTAGCATTGAGAAGTAGTTCCATATGAATACTTTCTCACTTCAAATGACGCCGAGTAGCAGCTTTGTGGCTACAGTCTGGCATATTATTCTCACATTTAAGTTCTATATATTTTTAGTAAGACAGTAACATTTTCTTACAAGAAAGTGGTACATATGATAGGGGTGTAACAATGTACTGTGACACGATATTTCACGACTCGAAAATATAAGGATACACATTGCAGAGGTGTAACAATGCACCGTGGCATTATATCATTCATGAATGTTAATGAAAGAGGAAGAAATAGGCATTATATCAGTTTTGCCATGAAATTTTGCTTTTGCATTTTGTAATATATGGAGTCTGCAGAAAAAGAAAAAAACTATTTATATACAAGAAAAGTTTTTTAAAACATAAGAACATGCTTAAAAAGCTTTAATTTCAAATGTGAAATCTTTTTTCAGACTCATATTGTAAGTGTATCCAATCATGAGCTCTGAATTGTCTATTGTACTGAATCGTGAGTAGACTGTATTGTTACACCCCTAATATATAATCATAACAAAAAATGTAATGACACAGGTTCTGGTGGGGGAGGGGCAGTGCCCTTGAGACAACATGCATATAACGCGCCCCGTGGCCCCCCTAAATATGTATGTTACTTGGGTCTTAAATAAATATATAAATTATAGAATCTTATAATATTTAGACTCTTAATGCCAGTGTGCCAGGTTGGGTTGCTTCAGTTGATGAAAAACAAAGCTAACAACAAAAACAATAATCAAGCTTCTGGAAGCAAGACAAAATTTGACTAGAAAACATTGCATAAATAACTTATTGGTTTTCAGAATTCTTGTGTGTTTCTAAATGCTGGCAGGACATTAAGGTTAAATGCATCTAGTCCCCCTAACAGAACAACTGGTCCCTGTATGCCCCCCACAGTTAAAATGATCTAGAAACGCCATTGATAAGACATACTTTTGAATCTGAAGCTGCAATAGTCCTGGCATATGGTTTCTCAAAAAAGGACCTCAGCTTCTCCATGTCAGCTTTCATCTTCTTCCTCATTGCTTCTAGACCCATATGATCTGCACTGTCCACTTTTAGCTCCTTGGGTGTAAAGAATGCTTTGAAAGCATTGAGTGTCTCATTCGTGGCCTTCTGGCTGTCCTCTGGCCTGGTAGCAGACTTCCTGTCCTCTCCCGCAATTCCCTTCTCAAGCTTATTATCATCATGTTCTTTTTCCATGTCCTTCTTATCATCCAGGCTGAAAATCTGAGTGAGCTGTTCTAGAAAGAGACCCTTGGGCTCTAATTGTACTTTTGGCTCCCAACCTCTCTGAAGCTTTTTTGAGGAATTAATTCCAATTGGCTTCTTCCATATGAGGTTTTCCTGTTTCATCTCAGGATCCTTCATTCTCTCTTTCACCAGCGCCCTCTCTGTCTGAGCCTGAGGTCCATTGGATAAGGTAGCTGGTGGTAAGGACTTCTGTACAGGACTTACAGGAGACAGAATCTCCAACCCAGGAAGGGCCAAGAATAAGTCTTTATTAAGTTCGGTTTTAGAGACCATGTCTGTTTGGCTTTCAAGTCCTAGAGGTGTAATTGTAGATTTGTTTTTATTAAGGCTGTCTCTTCCACTTTCTGCACCAATCATAGGTCTTTCCCCCAAATAACTACCAGACCCAAACTCCTGGTTAAGGGAGGCTGCTGCTGTCACATCAGCAATTACATCTGTCGTATCACGTGACTGGTTGATAAGTGTGCAATCATTGGATGCTGTGGCTTTATATGATACATATTCTAAACATGTGCTATCTGTTTTGTTAAAGTTGGAAACCAAGTCTCCTGTGTTGGAATCTGAAGTAAGCAGCCGTTCTGTGGTCAGAGCAGTGATACAGTCGTGGACTTTGGAACACGTGAGAATATCACCATGTATGGTATCAGAAGACCCATCAGGAAACGGGAAGGTGACAGAGGGTTCCTCTGAAACCTGCTCATTACGGCTCAGTGCCTCTCCACAATGGCCTGCAGTGGTACCTTGCTGGGGCTGTTTCAGTCTTTCTTTATGTACAGGTATATCAGCTTGAATGCCCATGAAGTCCACCAGTTCGGTGCATTGCAAAGTCTCAAAGTTTCTCACCTGAAGTTTGCACTCACCAATGCTGTTCAACTGAGTCATGTTTGTTAAATACTGGTCAGCTTTTAAACTGGTAATATTGGTTTTATTTGATACGTCCTCATTCTGTACCTGTGTCTTTTGGGGTGTCTGTCTCAGTGACTGAATTCAAATCCACATTTGAGGTACTCCAGAATCCAGGACTTCTTTTGCAAGAATAGAAATTTTCTTCCATCATGGGAGACCACATTCTGCTATCCCTGAGCTGATAGCACCATCATTTTTGTGACATCCATCATTTTTCCAAGAGAGCTTTAAAAGTGCTGTTGCACCTGTGATTCTGGAGAGCTTACTGTGGAAAGAATGAGCAGATTACATTTCTCAGTGCAATGTTAGCAAAGCATTCAACCATAAATATTTTTAATTTGTTTTATTCCTCTTCTGACTTTTTCAGAATGTTGCAGGTATACATTTTGTATATATGACATATGTGACATGTCATGTATATAATATCGTGTAAATGTGACAATACATGCATATTATATTTCATACTAAAGTCAAACAACACGACAATGTTTATCCAGCATTTTGTCTGTTTAGACTGAGGAATATTACACTTGCTGCAGCTTACCTGATTCTGATTGCCTTTTCAGTGATTAATCTTATGAGAAAAATTCCATCTTCAACTCTTCAGCAAGTCTTTCATTCTCCACTTCCAAGAGGGCACTAGTACTAATGTGAAAAAAATGCTTCAAAAATAGTGTATTTGTACATTGTTTGTAAATCGCATTTGTTTTTATTCAAGCACGATAGGGTAAAGCTCTGTGGTCTTGCTAAAGCAAAAGCTTTTAATGTGACTTGTCTGGAATGCTTAACCATGATGGGGGTGGGGGGGGGGGGGGGGGGTTAAGCCCGGCCTGGGTAACGTTCCT
>JABFEB020001191.1:0-10535 GCA_019775895.2 Stomatorhinus ivindoensis
GAGAATTCCTGCCTCGGCGTCTTCCCTGCTCCACGCTGCACGCATACAGGCACGCTCACACCCGTGATCGTGACAGATGTTTTATTTTACTATTCACATTGGCAGAAAAGTGCTTCATTACTTAAAAAACAAAACAAAAAAATTCTCAAATTTTTTTTCTGATAGATTCTGAATTTTGGGACCTGTTACCCAGAGTGCCCTGCTTCCACTGTCTCACCAGCTTGTGAGGCACCCATGTTGGGTTAGGCCGAGGCTCCATCTCTGGATTGAACACTATTCTTATGGTGTTTTGTTTTATGAAATCTGCAAAAGTTTGTTGGTTACCAGTCATAGTGGCCTCTTGAAGCAAAAGTTATTTTACGCAATGTCTCTTGCGCACCTTAATAAGCCCCAGCTTGATGGGGTATGCTTGTGACAGCTGTTTTACCAATCATTATTCTTTGTTTGATGCACGTTTTCAGTAAACATCAGCGACGGTTTATGACATTACAGCAAATGGACAATTGCCTGGGAACGGGGAACAGGTGCGTATAATGGCCATGATACCCCACTGAAAAGAGTCGGTGGCGCCATAATCCGGGGTGTGTGTGTGGGCAATATGCTTAACAGACACTAAAGATGTCTTTGAAATAACAGGCGCACCATTGTTGCCGCCATTTTGAAATGGGACGTCTGCTTGAGTGCACCTGCGCGAGCTTCGGATCTCCTAGGTCGTCATTTCGCCCACATTGTTCAAACAGAACACACGCACAGGGCCGAGCTGCGGCTTTGCGTTTGATGAAATACTTTTTCTATTTTACATTGAAATAAAACTGCTAAACTGATTACGACTTTTTCTCGTTTTTAAAAACTTGGGCTAAAATATTTGCTTGTTTCGCTCGGGCATGCCTCTACTTGTTTAAAAGATAAATGTTTGGAACTGGTGCCGTTTCGTGCTTAAAATACGAAGTATTCTTTAAATTCTTTAAAAATTCCGGTTAAATATAATGAGCTTACGTGCATTTTCTTTTAAAATACGGTGCCAGGGCATGGGTGTCTACACCGTATATGCGCTAGCTTACATTCACCCTACTATATGCTTTATTATTCCTTAAAACGTAATTAATAAATGTAACCATTGTTTTAATACAAGCTTTAAATTACTAATGTAAATTTTAGCTAGGTTGTGGGGGAACAGGGGGCAGCTGGCCCTGTCAATCATCGTTGGGGTGGGGGCATGTGGCTGGACCTGTCGATCATCGGAGGGTGGCAGTTGGACCTGTCAGTTATTGGTGATGATGTCATAGACTGAGCCCTCATTTAAGCTCCGTCCAAGGTACCAATTAACCTCTGTGAAAGACACCCCCACTCCAAACTGCATGTTCACATAGCAGTTACAGAACTCGTTGTTCTCATAATAATCTTTAAGTAATTCGCCTAATTATGCTAAGACAGACCCAGCAGTTCAGCAGAGGGTCACACATCATTAGGGATGGGGGATTGAATCCTGCCCCCATCTGTGTGTGTTTGGGCAAATGTTCTTTCTGTCTGCCTCTCAATTGGATACTTTTATTTCCTCCCACTGTCCAAAAACCTGCCTCCTAATTGTCCGTCGCGTTGCCTGTGATGGACTGGCGTCTCCCACATTGTGCTTCACTCATCTGGAAGAAATACCCAGCTGCTGGAGAAGGCAAAACCATAAACAGCTCTGGGTAAAACAAACCATTACCACAGTAAAATACACAGAGCCTCAGAGAGTCAGAAGTCTTTTCCCTTTTTTATTGGAAACGCATATGTTTATAGGTTTAACATCAGGGGATCACTATGAAGAGGACATAACATCCAACCCAAAAACCGGTTTCCCACCACACCTCCCAGTCCCCTCCCACTGACCCCTGTGCCTCAATAGGAATAATAATTATTACAACAATATAATCATAATAATATTCGTCATTGTCCTTTTAATCCATTTAGCACTAGTATAGAAATATGAAAAATAACGAAGGAAAAAAAATGTAAATGAAAAATATATGATTTCTGTTTTTGTTGTTGTTTTTTCCGCCAGTGGTGACCTGTGTTTCTCCCTTCACTTCTCAGTGAGTCGCAGGTGAGGAAAGTGTGAACTGCGGCTTTTCCTCTCCTTCCCCACGACCTCAAAGCAGATCTGAGACAGTGACCCGCCTCCACCCTCTGTGTGTGCATTTACCCCACTGCACATTCATGTGTCTTTCAGGACTTCGTTGTTCGTTATTTAGCCTGCAGCCAGGACGTCTATTAATAGGGGGGCAAAAAGGGGTCGGGGGGGATACACCCGTTTCATTTTTGGCTCGGTGCATGCGCTGTCCCGAGAATCAACAAGGAGTCCCTCTAAACTCGCACTGAAGGTCTCCCCATCACTAGCTAACCCACCTGCAAACATTCATGACAATATCATGTATAAGTAGAAGTCTAACACAGATTTGACTTCAGACGCTTTCCATACTAATGGAAATAATCACCATCTCCGTCTGTCTCTCCACTTCCTTGCGTGTGACACTTGACAATGCTGATCAAGGATGTCAAACTTCCGAATGACATGATTTCAGCAGCAATCCTAAAAAGAGTCTTGGAATTAGTCACCGACAGACCACGGAATTCCCCCAGACCTTCATATTCCTGTTCACATTTATCCCTTATTTGTCCTGTAAGCATGGAACGTGGCAGCCTGACACTATGCAGAAAGAGAGAATGTCGCACAGCTTGGCTCTGTGTTCTGGAGTGACAGTGTCAGGAGGGAGTCTGCTGACTAGGAAAGACTCTACACTGAGTCACCAGCAGAGCAGAGAGGTGGAGGACGATGATGCAGGTGTTGGAGGGGGTGCTCTAATTAGGGGAGTCGTTCGGTCTGGAAATTGTCATTCAAACGCCATTGTCTTACCTCCCATGTAAAATGGAGCTCCGTACAGCATGGCGGCAGGCCTGTATTAATGCTTCATGTTTTTTTTATCACCATAACCTCACAAGTTCTGCACTTAATTTGTTTAAGCATCCTCCTTCTAATAGTTCAATATTTCTGCCCAGTCAGTGTACAAAATACTACAGAGTGTAGTTCCCCAATTCCTCGGGTGACCATGAAATAGGGATATTTCTTTTGAGGAAACCCAGACCCCGGCTTCAGCACTCAGAGGGTGAATCAGGCAGTGGCCATGTTCATACTGTGGTCCTAAACCTGCACACACATGTACACAGTAAGCAAAACTCATCCTGCAGGCACCAGCTTCCAGTCCTGCTACTCTCACATCCAGCCATCTTCCCTTAGCCATGTCCCCACAATGACGCAGCTCGGCCCGCCAGCTCGCAGAGTGACATGAGCCACAGGTTAAAGTACGGGCAGCGTAGGGGTCGTGGAGTTCAATGGACCGACTGCCATGGACTCCACACACTCCCACTGGAGTATAGCTGCTCCTGTTGTGGGCGGAGTCTGCTGGTCTGTGGGCGGAGTCTGCTGGTCTGTGGGCGGAGCTAAGCCTCAACAGCTGCACAGGTGAGACAGGGCAGGAATCTTAAATCACACGGACAGAGAGGGGTCAGTGCCAGACAGGCACTGAGACAAAGCCCCCCCCCCAAGACAAAAGACAACACAGATGACATCCCCATGGGATGAATATTAGAAGAAAACAATGGACAACAACAGACAGTACATTGTGTTCCTTAAATAGAATAGTCACCCAAATACACGCAAACACAGGCTTGGATTCACACTCCCTGAACTGCCTACATAGAATTAAATCACACAGCATAGTGACTAGATGAACATTTCTTCAGAATGGAAAGAAGCACTTAAGAATCATCAGACTTAAAAGCTAGTAATTATAGCCATCGGACACGCATTTCGCAGCTCTGACTGTATCTGTTTTTGCATTCCGTTTGTCTCCAACATCACCCAGCCCAGACCCACCCTCACCCCCAGCACAAGAAGGATTATGGATCCAGCTCTGACAGCATTGCTCACTGACAGAAGCTTGGTACATCTCTGTCGACGAGCAAACGTCAGCCTACCTGTGACCTGGGGGGGGGCGCTTTTCTGGGGGACACCATCCACTGAGGTACAGCCTGGCAGGTGACATCAGAGGATGTGAGCTTGAAAATATGCACCTGGTGCATGGTGAGTGATTCAGGGAGCCGCGCTATGGAGGCAGACAGTAAATCACACAAAGATCGACATGTATTCCTGGGAGATGGGGTGATTATACACTAGCTATCGCAACACAATACTGTCACAACACAATTATATTTAGTGGCAACCACACAACAGCAAGTTCACGCATCAAACCAATGCAATATAACAATAGTTTCCACAAAGCAACAGGTACTATATATTCTATTTAGAGCATTGACTGAAGGCATTTGATTGATGTGTATATTACTGTAGTGGTGCGATTTAAGGAAAATCTCTGGCAAAAAAACTGATGCATCGGTGCACGTTTGTCTGTACTGTCACCCACTACAGTAGGATTTAGCTTTTACCTCCCACAGGAGGGAGAGGAAGATTTTACCAGTATCTGTGATTGTGTGGGACAATGTGGCCTTTCGTCATTCCCGCCAAGTCACAAAGTGGTTTACTGCCCGTCCCAGGATGATGTCATTATTCTTACTCACCATTCTCTCCATTCTTCGAACTTTTCTGCATGGGGATGGAAGGTTTATGACCATTGGCCACATGATCAGATGTCGCTTTTAGATGCAATGGCTGCTGGGCGTGTGGACATCCATGTGGGGGACATCCATGTGGAGGACATCCATGTGGGGGACATCCATGTGGAGGACATCCATGTGGAGGACATCCATGTGGGGGACATCCAGAGCTGGATAAGGCACTCAAAGAGATTTTTTCCTTGGTGTATTGCAAGAGAAAATATGCAGTGTCATGTCAATGAAAATTTATGGCCAAATGCAAAGGACCGAATGGATCGGGCCAGGTCAACAGTATACGTAACTTTGCTATGTGGCATTTTTTTTCTATTGAATGTAATGTACTTTCAGTAGGTGGTTGCTCTTTTCCAGTGTATGGCACAGCTGAATTTATTTACTGTACTATTTGGTGGTATTACAATATTTACTATAAGAAATGTCATATGGTTTTCTTTTATTTTGCAATAAACATTGTGTGAAAATATAGGATACAACAACACATCATATATATGTGTTTTGCAGCGTTTCAAGTTGTTTGTGTTTTTCATGCATTGTACATTGTGTGACAAAGTCATCCCGTGAGAGAGTGCATGTGCTATAGTTTTGGCAGGATGAGTCACTTTTGGGTGACATGTGAAGTGTTTTGCTGGTTTTAGTGAATTTTGAGCCAAAAGTTAACCGATATGCTCATGTGCATGTTTGTAAAGTTCACAGTGTGAAGTGTTTTGAAAAAGTGGACACGGTATTGAACAAGTGTGAAAATGATTGGAAAAAAACTGTAAGAGAAACCGATTACGGCATCAGGTTCTGCAATTTGATTTTCACACGTTTGTTTGAAGTTATCATCTACTTGGGGGATGGACCTGTAAAGTTGGCTATAAATTTTTTTTAATTCTGAGGAAATTAATTTGTCATCTGTAATTTCGCTATTGTTAACAATCAAAGATTCAACAGCATTTTCCCCTGTCTTCTTTTTTCAAGTCCAAAGAAATATGCAGAATTATAGAAGTACATTTTTCCACCTCCTCATCCATTTAGCACTAGATCTGATGAATGCCTTTTGTGCTTTTTGAATGTACATTTCATGTAGTTTGTACTGAAGGTTTATTTTCTATCATCTTCAGTAGGATGAAGTCTATTGTCCTATATATTTAATAGATATTTATAATGTCTAGTTCATTTCTTTCAAGGTCACTTTAAACTTTTTTTACTGAATGAAATGGCAAACTGTTGTATTTTATATTATTGACCAGTGTTGTTAGTTCTTCAGAGTTCATGATCTCTATAATCAGTGATTTAATTTTTTGGCAGTAATCATTATTTTTAAGCAGACTGTAATTAATCTTCCAGTATTTGTTCACGAATTCTTCTGTTTTTAAGTTTAGTGCACAAATAGATCACACTAATTTCGTTAAATTGCAAGTGGTCTGTAATTAACTTATGGTCTATTCCCGATTTTAGGTTTTGATTTGAGTTGAACCATGTTTATTTAAGAATTCCTGGATTAAAGCGTCTCCATGCATCAGTTAGATTTTGTTCATTGTAAAGGATAGAAAATGTGGCGTTGGGCTGGCTTGCATATTATCTGGAGGGAGACTTATAAAAAATCGTCTTGGACTAAGTTAAGGTCGCCCCCAATTAAAACTTTGTCAGTCAAATGTGATCATTTAAGAAGGTCAAGGTGGAAGGAGATTTGGTCAAACAATTCTTTGTTATCTCTGCTGTTATTGTAGCCATATACAGTACATTGAATAATATGACAGTGCACATCCGCTATATGGGATTCATTCTGACCAGGGAAATTTTTCAGGAGGATGGCGACCCCTGCTGGTCGTGAGGTGCCATGACTGAAATAAGATTAATCTCCCCGTTGTTTAGACCAGAATATAACATCTTCAACTTTGGATTGAGTTTCCTGTAGCAAAATCATATTAAGCCTTTACAGAATAAAATTAAGCTTTTTCTTTTTATCATGTCCCTTAGACATCTTGCATCAACAGAAATGAGAGATGTCTTTTTAAGTGAAACGTATTACATGAAAAACAGATAAGGAAATTATTCTGAACAGTTATTGAACAGGAATAAATGTGCTGTCAAATAAAGGCGTGCTTGTAGTAGTAAAACCTTGAAAATGTTGTTTCTCATATTCAAAACTCACTTGTAGTGAGTGGTTCTACGCAACCAGAATGAGTAATTTGAAAACGAAACATTCTTTTTAAGTTGACGCTTTGACTGTTGTGTGTACTTGGGATAAGAGAACAAATTTAGACATTTTACTTATTTCATATTATGCTTAATTGTTAAAAGCCCACCATTATCGAGGATGGTATGTTGTGGATATTTGTCTCTACCACGTTTTATTTCCAATAATTTTCAGAGTTAATGACTGTATGCCACCTGACTCCTTGTCTTTAGTAGTCTTGGGGTTCTTGTTGGTCCAGAAGGGTTTTCTTTGATGTATGCAGTGCATCAGGGCTATTCAGAGCTGGTCTTAATGTGTTTGCTGAGTTCATCTGGCTTTAAGCTAGTTGTGGTGAGGAACTTGCAGTAATGGATAACCAATACCGCTTCTCTTAGCTGTTGGCCAGTCAAAAACTTTCCCCCAGACAGGAATCTTCAAGAAGCCAATTTTGTATTGTCTTAGTCAAGGCCCATATTCACAAAGCATTTTATCTTACCCCTAAGAGTACTCCTAAATCACTCTAAAAGTTTTTAACTAACAGTTTTTTCCTATATCCTATTCACAAAGTGGCTGAGAGCAACTTTTAGTTAGGAAAAAAACTGTGGTAATTCTTTTTTATTATTATCATTACTTTACTTTGATAAGCTTACATTGCCTTGTGCTAACCTGTCTGCCTCTGGCTAGCTACCTGAGGCTAATGCTACATGAATAGAAAATATGATGGGAAAGAGAAAGTCATTTTCTCTGCCACTTATCCTTAATTCTGAGAGTAAGAGCAAAATCACATCATTCTTAGAATTTTAGAATAGATCCCGTTTCAAACAGCTTTTGCTGTCTTTGCATCTGTGTTCCTTGCAATTCTTGTATTTGATTTGCTGTGTGTTACGATCTTGTTTTGATTTCTCTTTCAATTTGACTTCGGTTATTTTGCATTTGTTATGTTTACCAGTCTTTCTTACACAATGTTTGGCAAATGACCACCTTTTCAGGATTTCAGTTCAGACTCTGTTGCCCAGTGTATTCTTTATAATTAATCTGTGTATACATTTGCCATTTGCTAAAATCATTTAAATTATTTTTTTTCCTCAATAATGTACACACAGCACCCCATATTGACAGACAAAAAATGAATTCTTGAAATTGTTGCAGATTTATTAAAAAAGAAAAACTGAAATATGGGCATTGGGGGATGTGACTATCACCAATCTGATGCTTCATTAACATTGGTTCATTAAGTAAAGTGTTCTATTAACTTCCAGATGTTGCTGTTGTTCGCTGGTGCCCCTATTGCTGATAGACCGTGTCAGCAAGCTACATGTTTCCTGGGTCGACCTGCGTGTGGTATGATAATACCAATGAATAAATGCTGTGCAGAACAGACTGCTGTGTTCTGTTACTTATTTGTACCCTTTTGTCACATTCTCAGCTATATAGATTTACACAATCAGCTCATTTGCATACTGCAAACCAGTGGTCTGGCACTGAAAAGATAGGTTAGTTGGTGGTCACATGCTTAAATGCTTTATTAATTCCCCGTTCTGTAAAACAATGCTTGACCATAAATTTTGCACCTAAAACATGATGACAGGTCTTTCGCCATTAGAAAATAACACATTTGCTTAAAATAACACATTGACAAACACAACAAATGTTTTTTTTATCACTTAAATGACTAAAATAACTAAGGTTTTATTCTACCAAAGTTTTTAAAATGTATGTAGCTAAATGCCGCTCACTATAGTCCCTATCCAGGACTACGGTGCCATTTCTGGATCAAATGCCCTCCTTGCAGTGTCTTGTTTTATGAAATCTGCCAAACTTTGTCAGTTACCTTATATTACCATATTGGAATCTTGGGAATTCCCCTTCCCCGAAGAGCTTCCACCCAGGGGGAAGCTTCACGAGCTGACCGGGGAGAGCGATGAGCTGCCTACCCTGGTGTCCGCCTTCGCTCCTGAAGAGCCACCAGCTTTTGCTCCCGAAGAGCCGCCCGCCTTCGCTCCCGGAGCGACCGTGTCTGTGCCACCTGCCCTGCCTGCAGCGGCCGCGTCTGCTCCGCCTGACCTGCCTGCAACCTCAGTGTCTGCTCCGCCTGACCTGCCTGCAGCCTCTGTCCCTGTTCCGGCTGCCCAGCCTGCAGCCATCCCTGTTCCGGCTGCTCAGCCCGCAGCCACTCTAGCCCCAGAGACTCTAGCCCCAGAGACTCTAGCTCCTGCCCCCGCGACCCTGGCCCTGATCCCTGAGGAGGTCCCGGACAGTGGCTCCATCGCTCCCTCCTCCTTGGAGGACATCCCTAACAGGGTCGCCCGGACCGCGACCAGGACCCCGCCGAAGGCTACCCCGCCTATCTGTGTCCCGCGAGGGGAAGGGGCATAGACGTGGGGTCCGGGTCCCGCCCGCCCTGCCCCCTGGCTCGCCCTCGCTTGCCTTGGTTGGGGCTCAGAGGCCGCCTGTGTTGCCAGGAGCTCCGGCTCCTCGGTCGCCTGCGGGTTCCCCGGCGGTGCCCCAAGGTCGACTCCTTGGTCGCCTGCGGTCCCTCCTCCTCCAGCTCATCTGTCAGCCGCGCCTTCGCCAGCTCCGCCTGCGCCGTCGCTTGCTGCGGCTTCCCCTCCCTCCTTCCCTTCATCGACGTCCCCTTTGGCTCCCTCTTCGTCTCCCCTGGTGCCCCCTCCTGCTCCCTCAGCTACTCCTCCATCTGTCCCTCATCCCGTCTCCGTGTCCCCCTTGTGGTCCCCTCCTGCTCCCTCCTTTCCTCCGCCCACGGCCCCTCTGGCCACCACCTGTCGCCCTCCTTGGGGCCCTCAGGCTCCCCTTGGCCCCCCGTCCTTTCCGGTTTGGTCCCCTGTCTCTGTTCCTCGTCCCTTCATCCCTCCTGTTTCCGCTCCTCGTTCCCCTCTGGCTCCTCTGTTCACTCCCAGTCCTTTTGTTCCGCCTATCGGTGTTCCCCCTCTGTCCCAGTTCCTGGACTGTCTGTCCACGTTCCCTGTCCTATGTCAGCTCATGTCGTGGTTGTTTCCCCTGTGCCTGTTTTGTGTCTCGGTTCTGTTCCCTGTCCCCCGTTAACCTGTCTTGCTCTTGTTTTCCAGGTCCTGTGTCCCCTGCCTCGTCCATCCCTTCCCTGGGGTGTGCCCGGAGTTCGCGCCTTGGGGGGGGTTATGTCATGATCCGCCCGTGCGAGCCTCATGTGTGCCACGCCCCCTCGTTACCTCATGTCGATTACCAATTGTGAACACCTGTTGTCTAGCAGTACCTGATTGTCTTTCGTATTTACTCTGTGTTTGTATCAGTCTTCCCCAGATCGGTCATTGATGTTGCTTGTGATGTTGGCGTGTTATTGCCTCTACGTACTGTCGTGTTCCCCGTCCGTCTGCAATAAACGCCGTTTCCTGCCATCATCGCTGGTTCCCGTACCTGCTTACCCGCTCGTCCACCCCGCACCGTGACAGCTTCAGCCGTTGTCAATAAATGATAGTGGTGTGTGGGGATTGTGGCTCTATGCACAAGAACGACATGGAGAGAGCGAGAGTCATTTTAACAAGGATTGGCTGTGTTATTCCTTGATTCCTTTTGTCGAAATGCATAGGATGTTGTCACGCTCCGTCCGTTCAAGCCTCATGTGCCACGTGCCCCCTGCTACCTCGTGTCTCTCCCCTGATGGATTCCAGCTGTTGTCAATTGTGATCACCTGTTTTTGGTTTCGTCC
>JABFEB020001192.1:0-10510 GCA_019775895.2 Stomatorhinus ivindoensis
AGATAATTAGGGCAGGGATGCCAACTTTGGTCAGCTGGCTGGGATGAGATTTTCACTTTGAGACAAGTCTGCACACATATCCACGCACATTCACATGACTGAATGGCAAATGCTCGATATTAACCCTGTAATTTGGCAATAAACCCTGTCTCTACAAAATCTCAGTCAGGTGTAGATTTGAGTCACGCGTGCACTGCCAATGAGTCAACTAATTAATTATCAAAGTATTAAAATATTCAAATAATAAAGGACTTTAGCTATCCAAAATACCATCTCTTCTAGTCAAAATTGTATTATCACTAGTCAGAATGCCAGTGACAGATATTTACAATGACATTCTTACTAGTCAAAATTGTATTTCAAGATATCCATCCATCCATCACCGTAACTGCTTAATCCCAATGGGGGTCGGGGGGGATAATAATTGCTCATTTCCAGTCAGACAAAGATCAAAGTTTCTCTGTAAGGTGCATCAGTTCAGGTGAGTTTGTTTGTTCTAAAATTTTGCGGATGCTTTTTCTTTTCAAGGTAGAGCTGAATGATTTATCGATTTCAAATCGAAATTGTGATTTGAAACAACACTGAGCTTTAGGATATGCATTATATAGCACATCTGACCCAGGGTTTAAAACTGTCGTGAGAATAGTTTTACAAATACATGCCATCCTCCTTGTGTGAGAGTCATGCTCTGCCCAAGGCAACTGCCAATACACCCAAGAACAACGAACATGTGACACCCAAGGAAAATGCTACGCTCGTGGTGCCGCAAAATATTATTATTATTATTATTATTTTAAATAACTTAACACACTCACAGCTTATGTGATAATTGTTTTACGTTCAATTGTTCTCTGCTAATTTAACCCTTGTATACACAGGACTTTCAGGAAACACTATTACCTTACTAAGAGTAAAAAAGTGTTTGCAAACACAGCACTTAAAATGCCATGCAAAAATACATCATTTGACCATGTACGGGTTGCTAGCGAACCACTACTTTTTTGGCAAACAAATGACCACACATCAATGATTTTAAGCAATTTTGCCTTAAATTTCTAAGAAATTGCTGCGGATAAAGAGTATGTGGCATAATCTGGGAACAATGTCCACACCAAATCATATGACCATCGTCATATGGCAATGTGAAAAGTTCCGTTTGTTTAGAACCTGTTCTTAGTGTTCAGGAGTGAGGTATTCAATCAAGGTTTGCACAGTTACAATACGGCTACTTGTGGCTTTAATTTTAAATACCTATATGCCGGGTCACGGACTCGGGGGATGTACACGAGGGTTAAAAAAGTAATAAATACACATTGGAAGCAGTTCATAACTTTGTTCTTATCTTTATATTAGAATATAGATGTCACGATCCGCCCGTCAGAGCCTCCTGTGTGCCACGCCCCCTCATCACCTCATGTTCTACCCTAATAGAAACCACCTGTTGTCGATCATGATCATCTGTTTTGGTTTCGGTCTTGTCAGTCTGTAGTATTTAGTCCGCGTCTCAGTACCTGTTGTCAGATCCATCATTTTGTTTGCCACCCCGTCTGTTCGTCCCGATCCTGTTTTGCTCGCCCTGTTTTCAATAAAGACCCATTGAAACCATTACGCTGCCTCCAGCCTGCTTACTTGCCCGATCGGCAGCGGTCCTCACGATAGACCATAATATTTTGATGGTATCTCATGTAGTAATGCTGCATCATGTTTTAAATCTATCACACACTAAATGATCAACTGAAGTTCGACTTTAAAAAAATATCACGTCATAATGATGTCAATCATATCGCAATCGCAATATCTGTCAGTAAAATCACAATTAGATATTTTCCCCAAATCATTCATCTCTGCTTATAAGAGTACCGATTAATAGGCTACACGTACTGGCTAAAATCATTAACAGCATTCAGTAAAATTCTCATTTACCCAAATGCATGTTCCAGCTGCCTTTTCATACTTCTGTCAGGGTCAGTCCTTATGGAATTAGCCAATTTCCTTATATTGTCAAAATGTCAGTGTATGTATTCTTTACAATTCAGAATAACAGTTGGTTCCCACTTTCTCATTGCACGGACAATTGTTTTTTAGCAAACTGATAGTTAAAGACACCAGTTTCAACATTGCAAGGTTCTACATTACAGTTTGTAGTTCACTGGCAACAGAAAGCATTCACATGCACATGGAACTTCTTTGGATCTCAAGACACAGGAAAATAGGAAACAAAAAAGTCACATGGCACAAAGTCACATAAAAACAGCAAAATGGTTATACAAGTACAACAAAATCATATACTATGAGAACCAAAAACACAACAATGCCATATCACTGCAATTTATTCAATATACAGTGGTACCTCAGAACTCAAATTTAATCCGTTCAGAACTCCGGATTGAATCCTACAAAGTTTGAGTTCTGATCGAATTTTTCCCATAGCAAATAATGGAAAACCAATTAATTGGTTCCCGGCCCCAAAAAAGTACACCTAAATATGTTTTTTTTTTTGCATTTAAACACAAAATCAACCGGATAAAACAAGAAGAGCAAATATTGTACTAAACACATCTAAGCACATATATCAAAACAGTAATTTGTAAAGTAAGAAAATAAATATATCCAAACAATGTGTAAATAAAAAAAAAAACAGTGTGTCCTTCCCCAATCGTCCGCTTCTTCCATGTGTCCCGCCCCCTCGTTAATCCCGTGTGGAATCCTCGTGTGATCAGCTGTTTCTGGTTGTTGTTATTAGTCCTCTGTATTTCGTCCACATTTCAGTTTGTTTCTCCAGTCCGGTCATTGTATTGTCCATCTGCGTTTTGCCTGCCTTACCTGTAATTAAACCCCGTATTACCCGATAACCTGACGTCTGTGCCTTTGTCCCCGTTCCTTCCCCACTTGGCACAACAATATTATTGTAATTAAACATATTAATGGTTTAATAATAATATAAAAATAATGAATAAGAAATATTTATTACTAAATATATTTTATATAATAATGATTACTGTTACTGTCTATCATTGTCTAAATGTATTTTTACTGTCTAAATATATATATTCAGTTAGTGTAAACATGCATGGTGCTTTCACAGCGAATGCGAGGCTGTTACCCTTTGTTTCCGCTGAGAGACATGCGTCATGACTCATTTCTCCATGCGTACAAGTTATCTTAGGTCGGCGTTCACAGTTTGACTTCTGTTTCAGATCGAGCTCTACGTAACTTTTTTTCAAACTGATTGATTTGACTTTTGAGAAATTCGAGTTCTAATGAGTTTGAGAACTGAGGTACCACTGTATTATTATTCATTTGGTTAACTGTTTTCCCTCCTCTCTTATAGTCTCATTAGTTCCTATATTCCACCTGCTTTTATTTGAGCCCATGTGGTCATTTTGTTTCTCATGAGTTTATAATAAATCCTGTTCTTTTAAACCTCACTGTGGATTGTTCTTCCTTCTGTCATGCTCAGTCCTGTATTCCAATACAATTATGCAATTATTATGGAACTTTTTCAATTATGTTAGCACAGATGAAAATCTTTGTGCTAATTAAACAAGCAATAAAACTTTGGACTAGTTGAGTATCTGGAGTATCATCAATTGTAGGTCTGATTACAAGCTCAAAATGGTCAGGAACAATTAAAAGCAGTCTATACTTGTTCTAAGAAATGAAAGCTGTTCCGTGCGAGAAATTACCAGGAAACTGAAGATTTCGTAAAATGCTGTGTACTGCTCCCTTCACAGATCAATGCAAACTGCCTCTAACCACAATAGTAAGGGTAGTGGGAGGCCCCAATGCACAACTGAGGAAGAGGATAAATATATTTTAGTGTATAGCTTGAGAAATAAGTGCCTCATAGGTCTTCAACTGGCAGCTTCATTAAATGGTACCTGCAAAACAGCAGCCTCAATGTCAACAGAGAAGAGGCAACTCTGGATGCTGGCCTTCTAGGCAGATTTGCAAAGAAAAGGCCATATTTGAAAATAGCCAATAAAAAGAAAAGACTGAGATGGGCAAATGAACACAGACACTGGATAAAGGGAGACTGGAAAAAGTGCTATGGATACACATATGTAAGTTTGAGGTGTGTAGATTACAAACAACTTTTGTGAGATGCAGATAAAATGAAAAGATGCTGGAGTGCTTCACGATACCGGTCAAGCATGGTGGAGGCAATGTGATGGTCTGGGGGTGCTTTTAGTGATGGTGAACTTGGAGATTTATACAGGGTAAAAGGGATTTTGAAGAAGGAAGGGTATCAGTACATTATATGCCATACGTGCGTGTTTGGAATATCTGACCTTGTATTGTGTACTGGTTCCCTCCATTCACTGTTGTCCTTCTGATTTGTTGCTTAGTTCTTTTTGTGTTTAATTGCTCAGGTTTGGTCTTTCGGACTGTCTGACTACAATTTCACCCGCTCTCCCCGGGTGTGTGTAGGAAGTAGCTGCCATTTAGTTTGGGGTGGTTGGCTTTGTGTTGTGGTTGGTCAGGGAGCTAAGGAAGTTTTTGTCTTTTGTTTCACTTTTCTTTTGCTTAGGAAAACTAGATTTTTGTCACAGTTTGTCGGGGTTTTTGTTTGTTTTTTTGGCCAGCACTGGGGTTAGGGTGAACATTTTATGTTTTAATTTGAAATGACCTGCAAAATGTATGTAAACCTTACATAAACCCACTGTAATAAATAAAGGAAATATGCCATACACTCAGCTGCTACTTATTGTCTAAACGTCTTTGATGGCTTTTTTGAACAACTTCCAAATACATACCAACTGCATTTAACACAGGTGCCTTTAGTTGTATTTCAAGTATATTTGCCAACCTGCAACTGAGTCGTTCTTGCTGGCAGCAGATGAGGAATTCAAAGCTACAGTCAGCGTATAAAGTAAACATGATTTGATTGACTTGGGTGTTACCGCTGTTTTTTAAAGTGACAGTAACTCCGCATCAGTGAGGATTACTGACTGTTCCAAAGATTCCTTGATGAGTCAGTATTATGCAAACACAATGGCCAATTAGTGAAAACAAAAGGTGTCACATGTCGAAGTAGGTGACAGCTACCAGGTTATAGTAGGTCAAAAACTCTGTAGGTTATAGCAGGTCAAAAACTCTGTAGGTTATAGTAGGTCAAACCACCAAACTCTGCTGACACAATCACAGCCCCATCCTTTACATCCTGAGTTTCACTGAACTAAGTCTGTCAAGTACTGTTAGTTCCAAGCTTTCATTGCCACAGTGATTGCCTGACTCGGTCTAATGTAGATTTCTTGGAATGGAATGTGTTCAGGTTTAAGCTTTCAACTCAGGATTCCATGCTATACCCAAGGGATATTCCATAAAGCAGGATTTTTTCATTAGCAGATAAGCAAAATGTAAGGATTGTTCAATAGGAATATCACTTACCGCTCTTCCTATTGGACTGTTTTGACATTTAGCTCAAGGTATCTAGCTGAGGAAATCTGCTTTGTGTAATAGCCACCCCCTTTCTGAAATACCCCCAGGATCACTACCCACAAAACCGGTACTCAACACCAAGATCGTGCTCAGGAAGTGATTGAAGGAAGATCATAAAAATTTATCTGGTTGATTAACTTAAGAAGAGTGGACAGAAATTAATGTGGGTGTGACACTTAGGTCTTTACTTACCAGTTCACACAATTCACATTAGAGACTACCTCACAATGGCAGATTTCTATAGAATATATACAGTCATTTCTTGAACGATTAAAGCTTTTTCCACATGTGACTAGGATCATGACATGACTTTGCTTTCCTCATAGCAAAGCCATGACAAGATCATTTCCATAGATCTCATCATATAAGATGACTGATAAAAAGACACTGAATATTTTTTCTTTTAACAGTGGCAGAAAGCTGTATCGTGTAATTTATTAATAATAATAATTAATTAATAATGATTATAGGAAAGAGTTTTAAAAAGTGTTTATCTTTTATTGTCATCATTTACTAACTTGCTAGTCAAAGTTAAAAATCTATCCATCGATTGATCTTCCAATCCCTTATCCAGTACAGGGTCATAAGGGAGCTTGGAATTCAGGAAGCAAAGGGCATGAGGCTCAGGACAACCTAGATGGGATGCAGGGCACATACACACACACACGAACACACGAACACGGTCGTGAATCTTACCTACCCCTGGGGAACCTAGACCACCTTATCATTATAGGAAAAATATGTCCATTGGCTAAAATGATCATGCAGACCCAGTGAACTTAAGAACAGGTGTTTTGTAAAAATAACCCTTTCACAATCCATGTTATGAAATGTGCCATATACGACCTGCTGGACTGTTCATGCTGGTCCAACTTGTTCATTTGAAGTAAGGACTGACTTTTCATCATTCACCATGTACTGGCAATAAAACACAGGCTTCAAAACATGCCAACCCATCAAGAAACAGGTCAAGTGAACAGACCTACAAGAAGGTGTACTACACACAGAAAGTTTACTTCTGTCTGGTGCACCACCTGTATTCCCTCAGTTTTTGTCTGAGGCTGATGTTGAGCACATGGAACATTATCATCACAGTTGCCAGAAAAGTTTCAAAACAACTAAAACCTAGCTGTACATGATCTATAACATCTAAACATTATAACTATGATGATTCAATGTAAGACACCCATCCATCCATCACCATCCACTTGTCCGGGGCCCGGCTCGCAGGGGTAGCAACTTCAGGAGAGATACTCAGACCTCCCTCTCCCCAGCCACCTCTACTAACTCTTCGGGGGGGGGGGGAGGGGGGGGGACACCAAGGCATTCCCAGGCCAGCCGAGAGATATAATCCTTCCAGGATGTCCTGGGTCTACCCCAGGGCCTCCTCCCTGTAGGACATGCATGGAAAACCTCCACAGGTAATCGCCCAGGAGGCATCCACGCCAGGTGTCCAAACCATGTCAGCTGGCTCCTTTTGACGTGGAGAAGCAGCAATTTTACTATGAGAGTCTCACCCTATCTCTAAGGAAGAGTCCAGACACCCTGCGGAGAAACGTCATTTTGGCCGCCTGTATCCGTGATCTCATTGTTTTGGTGAATGCCCACAGCTCATGACCATAGCTGAGGGTAGGACGAAGATGGACCAAAAAACTGAGAGCTTTGTTTTAAGCCTTTTAGAAATGTTAAGAAATTGTTTTATTATCATTTATGTTTTGTTTTCCATGATGTGTAAAAGACCGCATGCAAGCCATTCGAAATGTATGTGTACTTAAACATGTTTATGTTTCTGATACAATAATCATAGAGCTCTAGCTAAGCTATATTATAAGAAGATAAGGAACCACTCTTACTCCCAAATAGGAGAAACCCTGATGCCAAAACTGCTGATGCCGCTCTGATCCGTCTGTCCAGCTCTCAATCTCTTCTACCATCACGTGAATGAGCCCCTGAGATACCTGAACTCCTCCACTTGAGGCAGTACCTCCTGACCTGAAGAGGGCAATCCATCCATTTCCGGTGGAGAACCATGGTGTCAGACTTGGAGCTGCTAATCCTCATCTCTATCTCCACACTCGCCTGCAAGAGCCCACTAGTTCCCAGCATATGAAGCCAAAAGGACCACATGATCTGCTAAAAACAGGAACGCAATCCTGAGGCCACCAAACTGGACACTCTCGACACCTTGGCTGTGCCTAGAAATCCTGTCCATAAATATTATAAGCAGAACCGGTGACAAAGGTCAGCCCTGGTGGAGCCCAACATGCACTGGGAACACGTCCGACTTATTACGGGAAATGCAGAGCAAGCTTCTGCTCCATTCATAGTGGGACCAAATCACTCACAGTAGTCCTGGCCATACTTTGCAACGTTTGTATCACCCCTCTGTAGAAATCGATTAAGTCATCATGCTCTATGCCAGCAAATGAAAACGTTTTCTTGTTCCTGTATTGTAGAATCTGGGTCTGCGTGTGACATTAACAACGATATTAGCAACATTGCTGTTTCAGGGTTGGCTGTAGGGAACATATGGTCCTGTCAATCAAATAATGTCTAACTAATAGGGTGCATGTGGCCTCCCAGCTGTGAACATTAGCTGTCTGACCTGAAAAAACTTTAGCGCAAAGTTAAACTACACAAATTCACCCTAAAAGATTGATGGCTAAGTTTTTTTCTGCTATGAAAAAGCGCAGTTGTTTAAAATAACGTTAACAAACACAACGAATGTTTTTTTACCATTTAAAACCTATAGCTGTCTGTCCTGTCTTTTATCTCTAACAAGAAAAGGTCGACGAGTCCGGAGCAACGTTAAAATCACGCTGCTAAAAGTTTTATTATTACTTAAAATGTATTTTAAAATAGTACAATAATAAATACAGGTGATGTATTTTTATTCTTTTAAAGACTATTGAATCTGCCTTGGTGCCATATATTTTTATCTTGTAGCGTGTAGGAAACACTATGAGTATGATACATCTGGCTAATGGGGCTGACATGTCCTCCCTGCTGTGGACATTAGTTGTTCCTTAAAACATATGTAAAATAGAACATTAATACAGCTAATGTATTTTTATTCTCTTAAAGATTATTGACATTGAGCTGTCCATCAAAGCACATCTGACCAATCAGCATAAAGGCACAAACCCTCCCCCGTGACGTCATCAGAGCCCCACCACTAAGCTCTGCCCATAGTGCCAGTTAATCTCTCTTATATTATACATAAAATATAAGTTAATTATCTATTACACTAACAGCTATAGAAAATAGATAGCGTGTTAGCCAACCATATCACTATATTCCCCATAACAAAGACATATTCAAAACCTAAAAGAAAAATGTATATACCTCATTGGCCTCGTAAGTGTTATGGAAGTTTTTTAATTGCACTTTCAAATAGCGAAATAACTAGGCAAGTAGCTTATATTTCCCTTAACATGAACATGAACTTGACTAGTGCTTGGCACTTGAATCTTAGAAGGAAATAAAACAGAAATTGGTCTCAAAAGCTAATCTGCGAAGAAACTACAATATTAACCTTAGTTCCTACCTTGGTTCAAACAAATATATATTTTTCTACTAAATGAAAACAAAACTGAGAACACAAATTAAGCGTTGCTGACTCTGATGGCAGATACAAAACCACTTCTTACGCAGTGATAGATGATGCCTTAGCATCAGACCATCTACCTCACTGTCAAAATTTCCTACCTTTTGCTGCTCATCTTAGTTTTGGTTTTCTCTAAATCTACCTTCATATTACTTGTGATATCTTTCCATGAGGGGGATGATTAGAAAACTGCATTTCTAACCACAAGGGGCACTGTGACTTCCTGATTATGCCCTATGGATTGGTTACTTCACAGTCTGTGCTCCAGTTGTTCATATATGAGGTGTCTAGAAACATGAGATTCTTGATAGATTTGTGATTGTTTACATACATAATATACTGATTTATTCACAGAATATGGTCATGCAGTATAAATGTATTTGCAGTGCTTAAACATCTACTGGAACACTGACTGTATGGTTAGGAAATGTGAGTTTTGTAAATCTACTGTACCATTTCCTTCCTTGTTTAAGTCCTGAGCGCACAAGGGGTAAGGATAGATGAAAGAAAAGTTAAAACTGTTTGCGAATGGCCTAAACCAGTGAAGGATTTGTAAAAAATCACACAAAAATATGTACTCAGTAAATGCATTACTGTGCAATTACCAGTTACAGTTAACCAGTTTTTAAGCTACAAGCTACGTATTTTTAAAAGGAGTTAAACTACAGCCAAGCTACTGTTTTAATACAGTAGACAACTACACCACAAGCTAGAAGAAAAGATAGCTATTTGTAATTTACATATTTTGTAAGAATGTAATGTCAGGTGTAAGGTGTAAACCAAGAGTACTTCACAACTGCTGTGTGAAAATTAGAAGAGTTACAACAAAAAGATAGCTTTTGATAATCTGTCCAAGATTATCAAAGATGCAAGTGCTCCTATGCATTTTATGAAAGTGTCTAAAATATTATTTGCCATTAAGTATTGTTTAACATTTGCATTAGTCAATGATGACCTGTAGTACATTTTAATGATGTAGCATTTTGGCACGCTATATCACTATTTGTAAAAACTACTAGTAACCTACTGAAAAAAGTAGTTTTAAAAGTAAAAGTAACTTAAAAGTAAGTTAGCAGCATTGCTAATTGTACTTACTGTAGCTTCTCCCCAACATAAACGTCACAATTCATTAATGATGAATTAACATGAGATCAGTATATAACTAAGACTTAGTCTGTGATTAATTAATGCATAAGTAATAGTATAATACTATATTTGTGCCCCATCAAGTAAGTGTTATCGGAATATTCATATAGATTATATAAAGGGCAACATCATGCATGACCTGATCACCATGGGACAAACATCCATGTTAGGGAAAGTTTGTACCTTGTGTATTGGCTATGAACTCATTCAGAAATGTGCTCTCCACCTGAAGAACAACCTTTGTGTTGTGGTTGGTCAGGGAGCTAAGGAAGTGTTTGTCTTTTGCTTCACTTTTGTTTTGCTTAGGCAAACTAG
>JABFEB020001193.1:0-10487 GCA_019775895.2 Stomatorhinus ivindoensis
CGGGTATCGACAGATCCACATACACCAAAAAACGGAATCGGTATCGGAGTCAAAAAACCTGAATCGGTGCATCCCTACTACTGAGCACATACTTGTTGGCGGGCTGGTTGCTAGAAACACGCCAAAACATGGAAAAGAACACAAAACATCCCCCCCAAAAAACTGAACAATTAACATTAAACTGAGTAACAGCCAAAAACAACACAGTAATTTTGTAAGTTTTTCATACATTCCACAATCGTTCCTTTGTGTTTTAGGTAGTTCCTTGGGGTGCTTTTGGGGGATGTCTGTGTGTTCGCAGCCTGAAACACGGTTCGCGAACTAGTACAAAAAATTTTCGAACATCTGGTCCATAACCCGATTTGTTCGTGAACAGGACTGTCCGTGGGTCGAGGTACCACTGTATTTTCTCCATCATCGGATCGACAAAGTTCTGAATTATTGTTGCCAGGATACGACCATTGACAGTAGCTTTCCTCTCAATGGGATATAGATAAGGAAAGCTGTGACATGTGTTTAGCAGAATGGTTTAGATTTAATATAAAAATGTACCATACAGAAAGGAAAGTGTGCTGTAGCGAGTACAGAAAATATATTTGATTCACATGACCATCAAATTGTATTCCTCCAACAAACGCTCGGCATACTTGACTCTTCCCTCATGTGAATGGTCCCTCTCCATTACCTGAGCAGTGTTGACAGCATGCTGGTGGCGAGACATCTCTCTCTCCCTCTCACTGTCACTTTCTTCCTCCTCCTCCACAACCCCACTTTCTCGCTCCAGAAACTGGAACTCCATGTCCTCAAAGCTCCTCACTGCTATCTCGATGGCTTCTTTCTCCTAAAAGGAACAATGAGAAGGAGCAAATGCTAACTGAAGGAGAACATATAGATGCATGAATACAAACATGAAAGAAATAATTAATTAATAAAATTCAATTACATAATCTATCACTCCCTTCCGGACAGCTCGGCAACTGTAATATTTTACATGTGTTAAAAATAAAATACAATAAATAAACAAATAAAATTTAATTGACCAAAATTAGGGGCTTATACAGAGTCTATAGAGCTCCTCATGTTAAAGCAAATATGTCTGACACAGCAGTGCATTCAGACCATTATTCTGCTTGCTAAAGCTGCCGGACAGGACACACAAAAACAAAAATTCAATTACATAAATAACATTCTTAATTGTAATGGGCTTAGGCAAATCATCTTCAAATGTCTCTGAAAAGGCCACCAAGCCATCCAATTGGCACAATTTCTTTGATACAATACTGTCCAATACAATATTGTCCAATCTGTTTTGTGTAATGAGATAGCAACATTGAAGCCCTTAAGTATCGTACTTAGTCTGGCTGTCAGATTAAATGAATGAACATCTAGTGCCAGACACATAATTATTACTCAATTTATACAACTTGTTGTGGTCATTTTTTGTGTTAGAGGTAGGGGTGCAAGGCAGAGAAACTGATAACTGACAAATAAATTGTTAGCAAAAGGAGAAAAAAGCAGATGTGACACACAGTTGAAAGATCAGGAGTTACTTGCTGCAGCTGGAATAGTAGCTGCTCTCTCTGGCTCTCCGGCTGGGATAAAATGTGCGTCTCCTGCTTCTCACAGTGCCTCTTCAGCTCCCCCACTCGTTCCCGCTCCTGCTCCAGGGCAGCTCGCTCCTAAAACAAAATAGCCATATGGTGGTCTATTGATTAAAATTCAGTGCTCACACCGCTGAGACCCAAGTTTGATTCCTGTGCTGGGACTTAATCTAGGGACTGTCTGATTCTGCTTTCTCAAACAATGTATGTTACTTTGGATAAACCATCTGTCACATACAGTACATAAAATATAATTCTTTTAAGTTGATTGTTGAATTACTCTATATTTGTTCATTGTGACAGAGAATGCAAAACTAGATGCATATCTGGATGCAATCTGCTTTCTGCAGGAGATGCACCTGCTGCCTCTTGAGCTGCCGTTGTGAAGCCCTCAGCTTTCCTTCCTCCTGTAGCTTCTGCATTTGCTGCATGTGCCTACAAAGTCGCTCCCTCTCAGTCTGTAGCTCCCCGCACAATAAGGCCACCTCGAGCTGCATCTGTAAAGAAGGATATGCAGACACTTTATAAACATTGAAAGAACAAAAACAATACATTTAGCATTTTTAGATTAAAAACATATTTTGCTTAAACACAAAATGACTTTTTCCATTTCGTTTGCTCCAGTGATTCAAGTGCCAAAAAAATGAATAAATGTATATTTCCCCCTGACTTTTAGGCAAGATTTAGGTTATAAGCTTATTTCCATACTTCTATCTTCAGCTCCTCCCTCTGCTGATCAAGCTCTGCGATTCGCTGCTGCAGAACGGAGGGTGAGGCCAGGCCTCGTCTGGGCTCCACCACTGCATGATGGGTATGGGACTAAGGAGCAAGACTGAAGTTAAAAAACAATGGCTGTTTTTGCATGATAAGTTGTATATGATGATAACGCAGCCATCTTCTCCCTTACGTTCTCACTCTCAGTGCTGCTGCTCTCTACATCTGACTCTGCCCCAGATGATACAGGGCTATGTCCATAAATCACTCTGGTGCTGGCTGGAAGTTGTCTGCCTTTCTGCCACTGACTCCTCTGCATGCCTGTGTTGTGCTGAATCATTTCTAATCGAAGGCTATTGAAAGCAAAGATGAAAGTTAAACCTCTCAGACTCATAAAAGTTCCAGTAGCTCATAGTTCTATACTATGGAGTTGGCATGACAAGCAATAGCAGAGTAAAAAGGAGTTGTACATGACGCAGAGAAATATGATGGATCACGGGAAGTGGGAGTAAAACTATTTCCAAAACTGCTTGGAATAGAACATAGAAGCAAACATATTACACTAATGCATTTCTTTGGATCAACACACCAAAAAAGACTGCTGAATGTGCAGCACACATCAAACGACAACTGGTATGAAAAACTCCCACTGGATGCAACTGTTATTTGTTATCAGCATAAGTGGAAAGCAAATTTAATTTTACATCATTTGCGAACAAGCATGGGAGCAGCACAATGATTTCAAAGATCTATACCTTTCCCAGCCTTGTTCTGTCCCCATGAGCTCTTGCCTTAATTGGTTGTGCATTCAGGGCTATTCAGCTGTAGAGATAAATATATTTGAATGTGAAGTTTCAAAATCAGGCTAACACACTGACATGCACAGAGATAAGCTAAGGTGAATGGGGGACTAAAGAAGAAGAAGAAGGAGAGAGAGGAAAGGAATAATAAATGAGTTATGGTGTGCTGACATCTGTTGTAATGTCTTCCTGTAACAAAGTCTGGAACAATAACACCAACACGGAATGGGCTCATTCGCCTTGTTATACAATAAGAAAGATCAAAATTCTTCATTTGGTTTCAAAGAAAGGTGCCCTAGTGAACATTTTCACAAAAAGGCCTTGTGTAAGTAGTAGTAACTGCAATCATTAAGTCCCTCCATAAAAAAAAAAAGTCTTGATGCTTCCATACTAAAAAATTATATTTATAAGTATAATTAAATCTTCCCTTCTTTGGAAAGACAATTGAGTATGCCGTTTTCAATAAACTAATTCTGCTCTTAAACACAAGTGTTTGTTTTGATAGACTTTAGTCAGGTTTTCACACTTACCACAGCACCGAGATTGCTATCCAGCAAAACAATGATTCAGGTAAAGTCCCGTGGCCTGAACTACGAAACGGGTGTACTGGCTTTTCGGGGTAACTTTGCGAGTAACTTAATGATGTCTGGTATAACTTCACGATTAACCTGTACTACGAAAGGTGGGTAGGATTTAGTCGAGGCATGCTGCCATGGCAATTTACACCTAGTCTCAAAACTGCTCCAAGCAGTTTTGTTCTTCATTAAGTAGATGTTTCTGCACAAGCCAGCCCTATATGAGCACTGCCCCTCCAACTACAATTTCTCCGAAGACAATGCCAGGATCCCTGGATGATATGTACAACATTGGCGCACAAATCGTGTGGGGCTCTCTCTGTTAATATGAATGAAATGGAGCAATGGCATATAATATGCTGTGATAGCTGTAGCGTGGAGTTATTGTGTACTTTGGGGGTTAAGAGTAAGGAAAACGTTGTCCAGTAGATGGCACTCACACATTATCACTGTATATGTTAAACAGTGGGCTGGCAGTGACGCAGAAGGAGGGAAATTTTTGTAATTTGTGCCGGACGATTTGCTGTATGTATGTCTTTGTTCAGTAAATGTCGTTGGAGTTAATCCAAGGTTGTGGTGAATTATTCATTTCAAGACACAACATATGTATACAATGTATTAATTAATAACTATTACAGAGAACGTTGTTCTGAAAACCCAAGGGGTGTGCATTGTTCCCTGTTGTCCACTGATCAAAACACACTTCACTAAATGTGTCTGTCTTGTCTAGTTTTAAAGTTATTAACCCATTCATGTATTGTCCCATTGCACAATATATGGATATATTCAAACATTCAAATATTAATTAAAATTCATATGTAACGCAATCTGGGAAACAAAGGGGTGTGCAACAGTCGCCATGAGCTCAAAATTCTAAACCACCATGTCATTACAGCTGAAAGGACCTATTATATTAGCTATTAACATGATTTGGAACAAATCACGAAATGTTTTTAAGTGGAAAAATAATCGGTGTGCATCAATGTCTGTGTACTGGACATCACAATTTTGTCATTAAAAACGCCCCACCTTACTTTGGTAAAGTTATTAAAACCAGAAAACTGAATATGGAATATGAGGCTAACTTAACTGCAGTGACAGGTTCCTAGTTGTTTTCTCACTACACATATGCTTCTGCTTTGTCCTGTTGTAAATCATTTAATTGTTTGTTAAACAATGGCTCACTAAGTGTCATATGAAAAGACCTTTTCATTAATAGCTGTAAAACATAGAAACACGATATTAAGTGGAGGCTAGACACAACTAATCTTTCATAATGAGTAGAAACATAAATACACAGCCCTACCACTTGACATGATGTTTCTATATTTCATCTTGACTTGCTGCCACGTACACTTTACACTACTATTGCATTTGAAATCAGATCAGATCAGTTATTGTTAACATTAGGTTTACATTATGAGTAACAGTAATGGAACTTAAGGGAGCATTACATTACTTAGCAGCATATAATAGGTGACTTCTGAATTGTTAGTCTCTGTAATTATTAACATTATTTCAGTTCGTTTCAGAAAACACTTCGTAGTCTCATACTCGATCGTGAGATATTTTAGACCATGTTTTATGTTGCCAACAAGCCTGCCTGCTTTTGTTGGTTGCAGTGGTATTGGACTTTCTTTACAGCGTTGATTTAAACTCCTCATAACCCTGCATAATTAGCATGCAGTCTTCCTCTATGAAACATGGAGATCACGCCATGAGTCAAATGGTGCCTTGCGCTGCCAAACATGCTCCATTTATGTGAACGTGCACAAACTCCAATGCAGTTAACAACGATTTAACAAATCAACTTAACTGGCATCGTAGTACTGATTAGCCCCGATTGAGTCATTCTGATTTTGTTAACCTCGCATTCGCAAATTACCTCTGGGTTGATTTCGTTAAACCCCCTTCGTAGTACAGGCCACTAGTTTTACTATATTCAAATGCAGCATTTGACACAATTAATCACAAAATACTCATGGGTAGGCTTAAGACTTAGCCTCACTGGAACTGTCTTGAACTGGTTTAGGACATACCTAGTGGGCAGAAGTAGTTATGTTGAAATTTGCAGTTATAAATCAAGGTACTGAACTGCAGGGCCCCACAAGGATATTTCCAACCATCCCAACAATCCCTCGTGTCCTCATAATGGGTTCAAAATCCTAACTATAACGTAATCCTACTGTAAAATACTGCCTTATTTGTTCATCATATTAAGTGTTGTGGTCAGTTCTCCTCCTTTACTTGAACAAGTGTACAGATGAAATATAACTGAAATATTACTAACTCTGTCACACATGGAAAAAAAAATCATAAAAAATTTTCTATTGACTGAAATGTTCCTAGCCTAGTCTATAACTGTAGAAGTAATACATTTTGTCTACTCCATTGTCCACTTAACCAAAGCAGTTAAGAATTAATAGTTTATATTGAAATTGCTGAACACACATCCACTTCAGTGTATTAAAAAGAAACCCACCTTTTTTGTAATATTTTAGGTGAAGACAGATTCAGGATCTATGCTCACCAGGTGGTTGTCATCGAGCACATCAGCAGTCCTTTGATAGCCCTGAGTTTCATGTTTTGAAAGTTTTATATTTTGAACATTAAATGCCCAAAAGATGCATCGCTAACATTGGAATTCAATGGAATTCGTTTGTAATTTTCTAAGCACCAAAATACACAGAATAGTGTGCCACTATAGAATTACACCGTCACCTTCACTGGACAGATTTGCATTGTGTTAAGGCAGGGCAGTATAACCTCAAATCAAAATCACAATAAATTGAACATTTTAACCCGATTATTATTAATGAACGATTTTTGCTCTCAGTATTTTTGCTCTCTTAAATTTGATTGGCTGAGTTTGTGTCCAATCAGGTAGAAATCTGTTTCCTGTTGCCTGGTACTGTGGCCCTAATGTATGTCAAAGCGGTTTGCCAAGAAGAACAAGAAGAAGACAATGTGAACATTTTTGTTTAGTATGTTTTGTTGAATAATTATTATTATTATTAATGGTGGTTTTATAATTTCACTATCATTTTTGTTTGATCAAATCTCACCTTTTCTTGTTTGACTCTTCCTTCTTAAATTAGCCTTGTTAACACAGGGAACCATATTAGTGACCTAATTAGAGGTAACAATAATACATTTGATTTGTTTGAATATTGTTTCAACATTTCCATTTTGTATCTTTTTTGTAGAATTTTACTGGCCATAAATCCTGAACGAGGAACAAAGGCAGTGATGAAGGGGATAAAACAGTACAGCTTTCCTCCCAGACTGCTCACATTCCTCCATGAACTGAATGATTTAGAAAATCCCAGGAATATGTCTGGTAAGTTTTGTTGTTTTGTTTTTTCCCTCTAAACATTTAATCATTAATACTGTCTACACACATATCATGTTGCTTGCTAAGTGATTATTTCTATCTCTCCCTCTTTTCTTACAGAATTTGCTGACTAGGACACGGAATACTTTCAGGGAATCCACTGACAAATTGTCAAGCAATACATGATTTCTACATTTATTAGTATTCACAGTACGTTGTCGATTACGTTGAATAATCGTCCCAGCCCTTTTTGAATACTCTGGCTACGTTAACATTGCAGGACAAATTAATGTGGCCCAAATCCAAATTTTTGCTTAAATATGTGACTCAGATAGCATTTTCTCATGACAATGTGAACAGCAGAAGTCACATGGAATCCGAGAATCCGATTTTTTCAATTCTGATTTGGGCCACTTCAGTATTTGGTCATAAATCAGATACAGGTCTGATTTTTTTTGCAATGCGACCTCAGTCTGAACAGCAAAATCAGAATTCATGCGACTTTTACGTCTCTCTCGATCAGAACATGTGAGCGGAGTGGAACAGGCAGAATTTAGTCAGCGCGGAGTGGTTTTTTAATTAAGGCTGGAGCAGTCACTCTGTTTCGCTCATTAATCGTCTTTTGCTCCGATACTGCTCACACTATGATTCGGAGGCGTGCCCAAATCAACCCAGAATTCATCTGTACAATTATCAAGATTAGCAATTATCAAGACACAAATTGGCCGAGATGGAATTCACAAAGTATTTCACAAAGGAAACTGATAAATCATGCAAGTGTACTATTGTTATCAAATGCCATTGCCAAACCTGTCCATTGTTGCCTATATGTTGCTTAAAAATAGATATTTTCTGTTCTGAGTGACAATGTTGCTGTTGCTCATATATCTTTATAAGGCTTCGGTTTAAGGTGGCATTTGTTAGGCATGCATATTATTTGTCCGTCTTGTAAATTGGAATGAGCGTAGAGCGATTTGTCTGGAGCAGAAGGAAATTTTTGTGGAGCGAGCAGCGGTGTTGAGCGGAGCAGCTTAGTGTGAATTAGAGCAGAGGAGCGGACGTAGCCAACAGCCTCGTGAGCTAGGAGCGGGAATTCTCACCGCTCCGCTCCGCTCACATGCTCTGCTCTCGATTGACGTTCGTCACAATTCTGCGCAGGCAGAAGTCATCATATGTCTCCGTCAGAGTGCCAAACATGGGGGGAAGGACAGAAGTTGGCCAGTAGAGGGACACTGAGGTGCTGGATTTAATAATTAGAAAGATACATCTGTTCAGACAAAATTGGAAAGCTCATATCGTAACTGGGTAGTTTTCGAATCAATAAAGTGACGTCTTTGTTTTTGCGCATGCGTGTCTTTTTCTGTTGTTTTGTGCGCACGCAGGCCAGTTCAGTATAGTGAACTGTTCACATTGAAATCTGATATTTCAAAACTGATATTAAGAGTAATGTGAACAGGCAAACAAAAAAATCCAATCTGTGCAGGAAATCAGAATTGAGCATGAAGACCTGCAGTGTGAATGTAGCCTCTGTGACTCTTTATGCTCAACTTTTTGGTTGAAACAAAATCCCCATCTGAACTTTTACTCTCTGGACCTGAATTACCCCCCTTTAATACCAGCTCATTTGCTACTAAAGCCTATGAAGGGAACATGAAAATAAACCTTAAGCATGCATAACGTACATAAAAAACTACACACTGCAACTCTGTAATTCCTCCTTCTTGAGTCACAGTTACATTTATTATGTTCATGATAACCCGAGACAGATGCATTTTCATCACCTCTGTATTACCTGAATCAACACATTGCCTTATTTGAACAAATGCATTTTTTCCTTGAAACAATATTACTACATCCTGTTCTGAACAGTTCCAGATAGAAAGTCTTTTTGCTTATGCATAACAATATAACACAAGAAGTAAATATAAACCACAGCTATGACCTGAATTTTATGACTTAAATGTTTTTTGACAGCCCAAGTCAGGATAATTCGTTAGAAGACAGACTGACAAGTTGAAAAGGTTTACTTTTAATTATATGTTTCTCAGTTAATAATAGTAAATCTGGGAGAACACCATATATCATCAAAAAATATATATTGCCTATTACTTAACAATCATTTCAATACAAAACCATCATTAGCATCTGCCACTGGAGTTGCAGCAATTGAAGCATGTCCCTTTGATTCTATCCTTGATCTAAACATAAATAATTAGTTCTGATGATTATTATTATTAGTATTATCAATAATAATAATAATACATTTTATCATTATTACTGTTTATTTAATCAGATTTATTCAAATAAGATACAAAATCATTCACAACAGAACTGGCCATGCAAGCATAAATAAATAAAAACATTTCAGTTAAAACAGAACATATAAAACCACAGATCTAATAATAACGAAGTAACACAAAAACAAAAGCTAAAATGACCACATTCAGCAAGTAAATGAATAATGGATGGATGGGCATTCAAAATCATGTGAATAAAAATAGAAAGTTGTCTATAAAACTCAAATTATCATTATACTACCACTATTATACACACACACAATTACCTCAGAACTCGAATGTAATCCATTCAGAACTCCTAACTCCCAAAAAGTTTGAGTTGTGATCGAATTTTCCCCATAAGACATAATGGAAAACCAATTAATTGGTTCCCAGCCCCAAGAAAATTACACTTAAGTTTTTTCTTAGCATTTAAACACAAAATGAACCGGATAAAACTAGAGCATATACTGTGCTAAACACATCTAAGCACATTTATCAAAACAGCAATTTGTAAAGTAAGAAAATAAATGTATCCAAACAATGTGTAAACAATGTGTCCTGCCCAGATCGTCCGCTCCTTCCATGTGCCACTGTGCAACAATTGGTTCAACTTTTAAGAAATTCGAGTTATAATGAGTTCGAGAACTGAGGTACCACTATGTAATATATATATATATATATATATATATATATATAGGTGGCAGTCCTGTTAATGGAAGTATGTTTGCGAGGGAGTCCCAAGCACACAAACAAACACGCCTAAATCTGCAGACGGTTTGGGTTACAGTCACAGATATGTCTGAACAAGTGAAGGCTGAACCGGTTTGAGGAAACAAAAGGTAGCAAAAATTAAGAGCTACAGGTTGTCACAGCAGTCCTTCAAGACCAGTCTCTGGCATGTTCATGAACACGTATTGCACGTTTGTATGCTGATGCAGACAGACTGGTTAGACTTTAATTTTATATATATTTTAATATTTGCGATGATGCCAACTATTCATGAATTACATTAAAACAGTAGGCTATCCTTACCTTAACCTGATGAGTTAAACGACTGTAGTACACATTTTAAGTTCTTTGGTGACAGAAAAGAAATTAATGCATTAATTTTTGGCACTGAATATAAACGTTGGTTAGTGAAGCAAGAAGAAACAAACAATACTATCCACCATCTTCTAATCAAT
>JABFEB020001194.1:0-10487 GCA_019775895.2 Stomatorhinus ivindoensis
TCATGGCGGTGGCTCAAAATGTATAGAATGCATTATCCCCAGGGCTGCTTGAACACTGGAGTTCGAGGTCTATGCCACACTGACAGTAACATATAAAGTCTTCAAGGTATCTGGCTGAGTAGCTGCTCATTGGTTTAAAAACTCAGAGAAGGCTGGGCTGTTTACAAAGTAAAAGGAAATAAAGCCTTAGTTAGCTTTGCTTATTACTGTTCTTTGAACTTTCCAAAGGTGTTTTGTTCACCTAAAAGCAAGGCCACACACATACACACCAAAGCTGTAAGCAGCCAAGGCAAACAGAAATAATGACAAACTTTGCACAGAAATCCATGTTTAGTTCTTGGGAGGATCCATTCAATCACTATAATATTTTTATTTTCTGCATAAACTTGCCTAATCTATCTTCTTTAAAAAGATCACTTTTAAAAGCTGCATTATGTGAGAGTGTTTAATTAGAACAACACTGACGTTAGTGTTATGTGCAAAACCTTTTAGACTCACTGCTTTAGATGAGGGTGCCGGAACAGACAGTCAGGCTAGATATATGCAGTTCACCTACACAGACACGACCAAAACTGTAATTCACTGCAATCTTGGTTCAGTACTACAGATGGCTAAGTACGCCGTGCCTATGCGAGGACACACCGACAAAATCATCTCAAGTCGTAAAACCACACAAAGTATAAACGCAGTCGACAGTGAAATTACTAATGCATCCATCCTGAAGTCAGGAAGAAAATGCAACATCCTTTTCGTTAATCAAGGCAATCGGCAGCATTCTGAGGTCTTTGTGTGAAATAATGTATATCGTTGCAGATTCCAAGAATCAAAAATGGCAGCTGAAACATAGTATACATAAATGGTAAGAGAAATTAGTGGGAAAAGCCAACGCACGTTAAACCCAGCAATCTAATTCAGGCAATTTCCATACTATATGTATGGTTTCTAATACCTTATCGGAATCTCCTCTGGTTCCAATCCATTAAAACTTTCCCGACCCCTAATCAACACACTTGCTCAAATCCTACTTTCGAGCTCCATATGGACAATGTTTTTCTGCTGGAAACGACAACTTTCCCGTGGCTAAAGTCCAGCGGCGCATCTGAAATGGTAAAGGTGCGGTTTTTTGTGAGCGATCAACCTCCCTCTTGGTTACGGCTGAAAACCACCAGCTATATAAAAGGACAAAACGCCCTGTGCAGGGACGCGACGGGTGTCAGCTGAAGTCACTAGTTCTGGTGATGAGAAAAGATGAAGAAGAAGGCAGGTAAGCGTAGTTCATAAGCCAGCTTTTTAGTTTCACTTGAAACCAAGATACTATCATGAAATGTCATGAAAATCAACCAAAAAGGTCTGAATAAAATCTCCTGGGGGTACTTGATACAAAAAAACAACATCATAAAGGAAAAAAAAAGATTCACACTTTGATTAAAAAGTACACCTCAGAAGAAAGAAGAAAATGCACCCCCTTTTGGCAAAGTTAGGGATACGCTATGTGAACCCCCCCCGCAGAAGATCTGCACCCTACTCTCACTGGGCATGTGGGATGAAACTGAACTATCTGATCATTGAGAGGGAACAAAAACTGGACATACTGGGCCAGTTTCCCAAACAAGGATTAAGACTAGTCTTGGTATAAGTTACCGTTTCAATGGAGATTCACCATTGTAACTCACAGCTAGTCTAAATTTAGGCTTAATCCTTGACTGGGAAACTGGCCATAAGTGCCTAGTTTGGTCCCACCTTCCATATGGCCAGGACATTCTTCCTTGAGTGTTTGGTAGGGGACAATGTGGACCAAGTTCGAGCAAATTACAGAAAATTAAATTATTGCTTTTCGTCACGGCTACTTCTGAGGCATTTCTCTAACCGGAGATCAGTTAATCTCATCAAACCTCTTGAGAGACAGAGTAGAAGCAAAAGAGAAAAGTGTCACAGGGCCAGTGTACTATAGGTCCATTTTCTTGGTATAGGTCCTCACAGTTTTTAAATCTACCACAATCAAATATAACCAAAATATAAACAAACAGAAGGTCAGAATTCGGCTTTGGCACACATTCTAAAAATACATATTTACACACAGTACCAGGAAAGTGTGATGTCTGAGATCCAACTTGTCTCCTGACTGCATCGGCGTTTAAATTAGTTTATAAAAATCTTAAGGGGGCAAGGAAACAAGAGGAGAGAAAAAAAAAAATCAAAACTATTTACACTAGTTAAATTATTAAAATGGCTTTTTGACATTTCGTATACTGGCTTTCTTCAAAGCCGTGCAGCAGCTTCTCAGATGAGGCAGCTTCCCCGTTTTTGTCCTCACAAATCATCAGTCAGCTTCAGCAGTTCCAGGAAAGCACCGACAGCCCCAAAATAACCCTGCAGACAACGAGGGACACGAAACACTAGTTCCACTTCACCCATGTAAAGATGTGATATTCCATTAGGTCTTGGTGAATAACCGTCTTCACATGACATACATGTATTTATATGAACAATTTTACACTTAGCCCAAAACATTAACCTAGACCAGGGCTGCCCAATCCTGCCCCTGGAGAGCCCGCCCCCCCTGCAGAGCATTGGTACAGCCCAAATTTAACACACCTGATACCAATAATCAGGCCCTTCAGTTATATCTCAGTATGAGAACCAGCTTAACTTCAACATAGCTGACACTAATACGGAGGTGATACTGAAGGGCCTGATTATCAGTATCAGGTGTGTTAAATTTGGGCTGTACCAAAGCTCTGCAGGGGGGTAACTCTACAGGAGCAGGATTGGGCAGCCCTGACCTAGACATTACAGGTATGAACCAAAATTCAAAATACACAGATATAAAATATGTTTACAACACACACCCACATATATATATATATATATATATATATATATATATATAATAAAGGGGGAGGACAGAAATAACAGAAACCTTTAAAAATGGTAATATAAAGGAAGAATAAGGGGGCACTTTTGGCCTACAGAAAAGACATTCATTATTCTTGGAATGGTGGTATACATGTCCTGTCCTGTGTGTGATGGAATATTGGAGCAATATTTGAGAAGAAAAGTCATTGGTTCTTTCAGAGATGAAGTTAGAACAAATCTATTTTTGTATCTCTAAATCCCATGAGGGCACAATGATGGACCTGGTTAACGGGGAGGACATGGAAGCAGTCTGACTTCATGCCGGTTCATGCAACCACAATTTGTTTAGCAGAATGTGTAGGGGCATAATCTTCTTAGAGTATGGAACCATCACGAGGGAACAGTGTTTGCGCTACAAGGAGCACCAGGTCCTGTAAAATGGCCTCATTATTCCATGGCTAGCATTCGATATTCGACGGCCGGCTTTTATCAGCGAAGATGAGGCTGAAGGCATCTTTTGGCTTTTTTTTCAAACATGTTTCTCTCCAGATGTAAGGAAAAGGGCGAAATAAGACTCAGCAGATCAAATTGGTTTTTTGTATAACTTGGCGGCCCCGGTTTCGCTCATTACTTTGGGATACGCATCTGTATACACCGGCTTCGGGTACACGCGGGGCACCCAAACGGCAGTTCTGCCATAAATTCCACCGTAAGTTCACAACATACTGCTATCGAGTCACAGAGACGCCGATTCAATTCTGCAGTAACTTTCCTATGAGACTTAGCAGCTACCTTGTTCCTCCCTTGGTGAATTTTTGCGACTTTGGAATCTTTGGAATGCTATCAGCGGCACCGTCCATGCATCCATCCATCAAAGTCAGGGTCTGCTTTGAAAACTCAAAGTGCTGACTATTGAGCCCGCGTCATAACTGACACATACTGCTAATAGATATTCAAATGTAGTACAATGCACTTTGAAGTAACTAAATCACAATTACAAAGGCAATTACGAGGTTAAACTGTTTTTTTATTTTGTTTTTTTAACAGTGTTTCTGTTATTTTGTCCAACCCCAGTAAGCATATGCATAAAAACACACTCATACAGCCCTATCTTTACCTCGTGTTCCAAAAACAAGGCCTTGAGTTGTCCTTTTGACCAAAAGTCCATGGCGTAGGCCAGCAGCTTCGTCGACACCATATTTATCCGGAGGAAGTTCCCAACAAACACGATCCTGTCAATTTTCTAGGAGGGATGGAGACAATATGTGATCGGAGAATACTTTCAGAGAATACTCTCAGAGAATACCCTCAGGTCACTTCAGTGCCAAGAACTGTTCTGCCACCACCTAACTGTGGAGTGTTTAACTGCACTGTGTGACCATACATCAAGAGCCAACAAATATCTATAATGGAGACACAATCACTGATTAATTAGAACAACACATGGGTAGCTCGCATCATAATGAAATCATTCCTCACTACAAAATCTAAATTTGAATTCTAAAATAGTACAGAGACTTCAAGTAGAAAGGAAAAATGCCCTAAGGGCTTTGTGGTGGACTTAAGTGGTTTATCTAACAGCCCAGCATCAAGTTGATGATATTCACCCAAGGAAAATCTAAGTTCCATCCATCCATCTTCTATACCCGCTTATCCTACCGGGTCACGGGGGGGTCCGGAGCCTATCCCGGAAGCAATGGGCACGAGGCAGGGAACAACCCTGGACAGGGGGCCAAACCATCGCAGGGCACACCCACACACCATTCACTCACACCTACGGGCAATTTAGAAACTCCAATCAGCCTCAGCGTGTCTTTGGACTGTGGGGGGGGGGGGGGAGTGCCCAGAATAAACCCCACGATGGCACAGGGAGAACATGCAAACTCCACACACATGTGACCCAGGCAGAGATTCGAACCCAGGTCCCAGAGGTGTGAGGCAACAGTGCTAACCACTGCACCACCATGCCACCCCGAAAAACTAAGTTGTTAAATGTAAAGCAACTCCTGGATCAGGCTGCAAGGACAAAGGTTTTGATGTCAGTACTTGCCACTTTCAAGGGTAATTTAAGGATACTGACGGACATTGAACATTTATCCAAGGCCATTATTTGCAGTGCCCTCAAATGTCACGCAAACAAGGCTTCCAAGTGTTTCCAAGTGTTGTCCTGAGCGCTCTGATAGCCCTGTACAATGCTGCTTGATCACCATGCCACAAGGCAACACTGTAAAGAAGCTCAAAGCACGCAGAATTTGTATGAACCATGGAACTGCTTGCACCCAAACTGCAGTATAAGCTCTCTACTACTGTTTATCTCGCAATTTCTTGTGTTATATTGAATATCCAATATTGTGTCATGTTAAAACAACAGTATAATAGTTTGTAAACATTCAAGTATCAGAAAATTTTCAACTATCCGGCAGTGGAGGCTAAAAGACCTCCAGACCGGTATGGTCGGCTTCACATACATTAATCTTGGTTTCTCATACTTCATTTCCAGGTGAAAAAATATTCTTTAAGTATGAATAGATGCTGAATAAACAGATGTTTGACCAGACTTGATCTGCTCTCACATTTAAACATGCAAAAGATTTTTCCTATTTTTTTTTTTTAAAGAAAATCTCAGCTCCTGCCAAAGTTCCCATCATCCATCTCTCACAAGTAGACATTCCCAGAAGATTTAAGAAGATCTGCAGGATCCTTCAGCACACATCTAATGGCATTTGAATTACCTCATTCACAGCACACATGCGAGCAATGGAGCCGATGTTGTTGGTGATGGTGACCAAGGTGGCTCTGGCAAGGTCCTCTTTACTGATGGCGTCTCGTTTCTCTTTGCTCATCATGTGGCCGAAGCTGTAGAAGAAGAAAAAAAAGCAGGAAGCGATTGGAAAAACGTCGAGTGTGACGTGGCTAGTTATACGTGTGCGGCTAACCAGGACCTAGTAAAGATGAAATGGCGACCAGGCTGAACGCCTAAACGCCTGAACGCTCCTCACCTGGACGCTACCGCTGACCCCTGCAAACCGAAACGCCCATAGTCTCCTCCGTAGATGTCTTTCACCAGCTTATCCACATTGGTGCTGTCCCCCTTGGCCGCCATCTCCAGCGCTTCCTCGAACGTCTCGCAGCCCGTCAGCAAGCAGCACAGACCCAGAAACGTACCGCCCCCCAGGCTGGAGGGGCACGGGGAGAAAAATCAGACCTGCGGGTAGAAGCTCAACTCGGATGACATCATCCACCTTAAGCATTGGCTGCCAATAAAAACCATTATCTATTATTCAAGACTACATCAACTGATCAGACACTACTCTGAAATTATTCTATATATCATGTGACATAGATGTATGACCAGAAATAACATTGTGTCAAAAAGTTACCATTTGGAGAGTTTGTTGACAAACAAATAGAACGCCAGGTAACATATATTAAAAATAAAGAATAATGTCATGGTACTTGTCTGTGTGCTTTTCCACCAATGCTACATATCACAAGTATCCCTTGATTAACACAGTTTTGTTTAACAGTAAATTTAATTACTGTGATCTTTATATGTATACGGTAAAAATTTTTGATTAAAAGAATCCCAAAACACTGCACAAATTGATACATCATTCGCGTAACAGTAGGCGGAAGTTAAACAAACCTCCTTTATTAACACGCACAGTCTGTCTGTGTGTTGAAAACGTGTTTTTATTAAGTCTATTTAAAACCGATTTTGTTTTATATATATAAAAAATATTTGCCCACTTAACTATGTCTAAGAATAAGAGTGATGCTACAATGGTGAGTGAAAAAAGGAAAGTGATTACCTTAGACAAACCTGACATAACTTAGTGAGAGTAAGATTGGAAGAGAGCTAGGCTTTCACTAGGTTAACAATAAGGACTATTCCTTACAAGACTACCATATTATGTAAGAGTATTATACCATATAGGTTACGTATGCTTAATTATATTGAGATCAATCAATAGCAGAGCAATTATAATTTTTACAATTGATTATATTTGATTATTAAGGTTTCAATTAATGCTGGAGCAATTATAATACAAATCAATTGTAAGCATCAAATGTTGGACATGTATGAAGATTTAATAATTGTTAAAAAATATTAGTTCCTGTATCATAATCCCATTTGCCTTCTACAACATTCTACAATATGCAAAATATACAATCCTCAGCTCTGTAATTGCTCTTTTTTTTAAAAAAAAAAACTGATAACGAATCACCAATCATTATGAGTAGTAGTTAATATCTGATTGGCGGAACACAGTGATTCTACTCTGGCAACCACCAACTTGCAGCCATCTGATAGGTTAACAAAGCCATATTGTAGCAGACTGTCAAGACAAGGCCAGCAATTTGCACTTCCAAAGCTTTGCCACCAGGGGGTTCATGAACATAGCTGGCAAATGACAGATCTCTGATTAGAGCTGAGATTTGACTAAAGCCACTTGAAAACCCCTAGAACAAGTGGTTCAGACAGGATTGAGAACCGCACTGAACACATGGTACAAATGTTTTTTTTTTTTTTAAATCCTAGGAATAATTGACGTTCAAATTAAAATGATATAACCAGACGGGAGTCATTTCAGCTTTTCCCTGTAGACCCAATAAACTTAAAACAGCCATTTACAGCCATATCGCCATTAGTCATTATTACTTATCATATTTTCTCAGTTAAAAGAGTCCTATGACACGTGAGTCGCGTAAACACATGTGACTCGTGCAATAACACGACCCCCAAAAGAACGACGCACCTACCTGGTCCCAGTGACGCGTTTGTAGTCGTCCTTGGAATAGACTGCCAGTATGCTGACCCCAGACCCGATGTTCACCAGCAGCATAGGGAAGGGGTTGTCCAGGCTGCATGGCCTCTTGACGCAGTTCTCTGGGTCGGACGGGTTTTCAAAGAAGTAACACTCCGGATGGCCGTTGAACCCGACCGAGTCAACATACAAGAGGCCCTGGATGAGGCAGTCTAGCTCATCCAGTTTCAGGAGCTGCAGGTCAGCCATCTGCAAGGACACAAAGGAGGGAAAAGGGGAAAAAATATTAACACAGGCAAAGGGGTCCTTTTCAGCAAAGGGCTGCCCTTTACTCTGCCTTATTTAAAACCTTTAAAGTGATACAAGGAGATACGATATACCAACACTCAACCAGAGGAACATGTAACCCTAACCCTAACCCTTCATGACCAACCCAACAAGAAGACAGAAGAAAAGCACCATCTTTCTCCCACCCGCACCGCCCACAAGAACCACCGCCAACCGCCGCACGCACCGTTCTGAAGTCCTCCTCGAACTTGTAGGCCCCGCCGCCGGTGGCACACAGCGTGGTGTGCAGGCTGGAGAAGTTCTTGTCCTGGCCCATCTGGATGAAGCGGTGCATGGCCTGAGTGGGGAAGCGGATAAAGTGCAAGTTGCCCTTGCGGCCACACATGGCCAGGTCTTTCAGCTCCAGGTGCACGTCGCGGATGCCCGTGTTGCCGTAGGCCGTGTTGTACGTCAGGTACTTCCGGATGCTCTTCAAGTTCTCCACCTCCTCCTGCTCCTCCTCCGCCGTGATGTCCTTGGGCTCGAAGTACACCAGCTTGACCAGGGTCCCACCGATGTCCATCCCAAACCATGGAAATGCTGCAGCGTGAAGTCAATTTGACAACTCAAATGAATGAAGAATTCCATCAATGCTGCAGAACCCTATTTCTTTTCCTCCATTGATTTTTCAAAATCTGTCCAGACGATTCCTTGCAATATCATAATACTGCATTTAATTTTCTGTACAACATCAGCACGCATTCATCCCTGAACCCCGAATAAGATGACCACAAAGGAGCCCATCACCCATCGAATATGCCAGGAGAAGCCGCTCGATGGTCCTCGTCCCGCCCGTACAGAAACGTCTAAATACGAGGTGGTGTTTAGTGAACACCCAGTGCTTTTGCAGGTCGTGCGGAAGAGTAGAGCATGATGAGGAATCGGCTCACGTTTGTCGGAACCGGCTCCGCATTGTCACCTGGGGGCTGTGGTTGTCATGGAAATAACGGCAAAGCAAAATGCTTGCATAGAAAGTCAAATTTAATAATAAAAAAAACTAAACCTTACTACATGCACTGAAATTCTCACACAGAGACAATTTTAAAAATGGCACATAGTAATTCGGATTCGTACAAATTCGGATACACAGATCATAAAACAAAAAGACAGACTGAAAAAAAAAAAATCAAATTACTGTAGAGCAGGCAGAGTCTGATATTTCAGATGTTGCCTGTTATAAAGGCAGGTTTTCCGCAACTGGGGCATGTCATTAAAAAAAATAGTTATGAAGGCAGTCGGCCATCAGACCAGAAGATGTCTAGCTGGTCAAGGTGCACTTACATGGAATGAGGCTATTTGTGATGTGTAACAAACACCATTGGCCTTATAAAAAACACCCAACCCACACTGAACACAGAGTGCAGAAGACAAACACAGCCAGAGCAGAAGAAAGATACTTTGATTTTTTGAAGTGGGGAAAAAACAACATATCTAAAGTCCTAAATGAGTACCATAGTGAATTAGGGCCAAACTTATAGACAAATTACAGAAAGCTGTGCCACAAGGGACAGGGGAGACTTCATTGCTGTAACCCGCCTAGCATTTATATGGGATATATTTATACACACAGCCGCTAAAACTAGTCGCATCCAAGATAAAACCGTTAAATTTGGTTACAAACTGGAGCGCTCCTCAGTTAAGGAAACTCCCGCCACACCAGCGCCGTGTGCCGGGGACTCGCTGGAAACCGCTTCTCTGCATGCTGACCTTCACCGCATCTGTGTCCGAATTTCATCTCCATTACCCCCACGACCATGCATTGATCCACAACATCCACGTACAAACATAACGACACAGCCACCGGGGGACGGGGCTGGGCCCGATCGTCTAGCTTGGGACGGAGTCGGGTTACAAGAATTATCAGTGCTCATATTTTCCACCTGTCTTCCGTTCTCTGGTTCGGTTTGGAGTCCTAGTCCTCCGCCATGCCTCCCCTCCCTGTGCCCCACGGCTCCGTCCACGGGCTCTGCCCAATGTTTTTTTCCCACAGCCATTTAACGCAATTAAGGCATTCCCGTAATTTTGTAGTCTATTACCGCCTCGTCCTGTCATTTATCGGAAGGCGGGCATGATGCGTTAACCGGATAGGACATAGGACAATGAATGCAGGCATGCCACACGGAGATGGAGGAAGGAACGAGGACTTTATTTGGGCAATGACAGCGGAGACAGGTTTAACAAAAGGAGTAGGAGGAACAAAGACGAAATGCAGCCATTGTGGCGTCCGGGAGAGAGCTGATGTGTAAAAAAAGACAAAAAAAAAAAAAAAACAAGTGTCACAGTAGGACCACGGCCTGGGCGGAGTCAAGAACTGGGATGGGTGTGTCCAGGGGGCTGAGAGGAAGCAAAATTCAATCACAGTCACTGACAACGGCTTCACTGGAAGCTCAGCATAGCTGCACTTATGCCTAGTCGCTCCCTTGACAGCACATAATGTTTGTTACATACTATACGCCTCACATGTACAGTAATCCCTCACTTATCGCGGGAGATAGGTTCCAAGGCCGACCGCGATAACTGAATTTCCGCGAAGTA